>JAREIK010007355.1:0-48415 GCA_029783825.1 Sapria himalayana | reverse complement strand
AATATTCCCTTGATTATTAATACTTGACTAGTGATAATTTAGAGTAGTATTCCTAGAATATATCACTCTAAAGCATTATTTTTTTCATCTAATATTTGTATAGATCTAAATAAATATAATGATCATAAAATAATATCATTATACATATAAGATTAGATACAAAAGTCCCAAAAGATCATTTAATGATTGACTTTAGGGCATACTCTAACATATATATCAATTTATCTATCCATCTATCTTGTTAGGGTTCCCATAAATTTCATATCAGAATTTCGTAATGGACTAGGAACCCACCAATAATCCAAGTGAATACAATTAAATGTTGGACATTGATGTTATCCATTGTAGCACAAAATTAAATTTTTGATTGCAAATGGTTTGGCCATTTTCTAGAATAGTCAAGTGTCCGTGGCTCTAGCAGTATCGACAACATATCTTCATTATATATATATATATATATATATATATATTTGTTTTCTATCTCTCTCATTTTATATAACCATTTATTTTTTCACAGACCTTTCTAAAAGGATGTTTCATTAACTAAAAGGATGTGTCATTAATGAAACTTTTTGGTTTTTCACACACCATTATAAAAGGATGTGTCATTAATGAAACCTTTTAGTTTTTCACACACCATTTTAAAATGATGTGTCATTAATGAAAAGGATGTGTCATTAATGAAAAGGATGTGTCATTAATAACACACCTTTATAAAAGAGAGAAATATGTGCTTAAAGTTTGGGTCCATTTTAAAGGTCCAAATATCTATTATTTGACCAAACTCTTTATTCTACTTAGCTTAAGATCTGAAATGAATTTCAGACTTAAAATTAGGCCTAATTTATTTTAGTCTAACAAAATACAACAAACTCCAAATATCTATATGTTTTATGTGTGTGACCCAATAGGTTCTCGAAACATTGGTAGTAACATTAAATCTCATTTTAAAGAAACAAGAAATGAGCCTCATTTAGCAATACATCATTGCTACCCAAGTGACAAAAATATAATAGATTCAACTTAACCTAATTTGTAACTTATTTTATTGTACGACTTAGTTTGTCCATTTTATCTAGATTGATTTATGAGGCATGGATCATGTCATTCTCACATCAATCTATATGCTTTTTGATCTTTGAGTAGACTAACTTTAATAAAAGTTCAATATCTCATATTGGCTTATTTGAGCATGGTAGTGCATTTTAATTGTCCTCTCAATAAAGGGGCCAACTGATATCACTTCCATTAATAGAAGTGACAAATTCCATATACATCAATCACATCCCTCTGCACAATTTATTGTATACCTGGTAAATAACTTTATAACCATCCTTGTTACAGGTGGTATTTGCTGGATCTAAAGTTTACAACTCCTTATGTAGGGAACCATAGTGACTTCAGGTCAAATGATAATTTATACTAATAGTCATTATGATAATGTGTATGACACTTATATAACAATCCATGCAACATTCTCATAGTGGGCCAGTTCAATATATGTTATCCAACATATACTTATGTGTTAACTTAATATCTCAAAATAGTTAACCTGCATGCTAGGCTTAATGTATTGATGTTGCCCTTAAATATTAAATCTTGACTAGGAATAATTTAGAGTAGTATTCCATAGAATATATCATCCTAGAACATTATTATATTCATCTAATATTTGCACATATCTAAATATATATAATAATCATAAAATAATGTTTTTTTACATAAATGATATGATACAAAAGTCCCAACAAATCATCTAATGATTGACTTTTGGGGTATACTTTAACAATCTCCCACTAGTACTAAATCTAATCACTAAAGTATCTGATACATAGTAACCAAGTGTGGCCATCATGCTACCTCTATGCTAAAGCCTTGGTCAATGTGTCTATTATGTTGTCATCTGTAGGTACTCTGCATATCTTTATATCTCCTCTATCAATAATCTCTCAAATGAGATGGAACCTCCGAGGTATGTGTTTGGATCATTAATGAGATCTAGTTTCTTAGCCTATGCAATAGCCCCATTGTTGTCACAATAAAGGTCTATTTGATTACTTTTGCTAGGAACTAGATCAAGTTCTAAGATACAATCTTTAATCCAAATAGCTTCTTTTGTCACATCAGAAGCAACAATATACTCTCTTCTATAGTAGAATCAATAACTATATCTTTCTTTAAACTCTTCCCACTCGTAGCACCACTATTTAAGCAAAATACATAACCTAACTATGATCTTGAATCATCCCTATCAATTTGGATGCATGCATTCCTATAACACTTTACAACAAGCTCCTAATCACCTTCATATATCAAGAAATAATCTGGAGTTCTTATTAAGTACTCTCACCTAGATCTAATTAGTATCCTCTCATCATGCTTAATGCATATGAGACATTAGGACGAGTACAAATCATGGCATACATGATAGACCAAATAGCAGATGCATATGAAATCTTATCCATGCATTTTCTTTACTCTTTAATAGAGTGACATAGAGCCTTAGAAAGGCTCACTCCATGTGACATTGGCAAGAATCCTTTATTAGAATTCTGGATGGCAAAATAATTAAGCACTTTATCAATATGTGCACTCTGACCCAGGCCAAGAAATCTTTTTCACTACAAGAAAAATCACATATAGCAATGGATAATTCCCTAACTAAATGAGCATTTTGTGTAGGTAAATGGGATATAGCGATGTATTAATGAAGGAACTATTCCAAATCTAAAGTCCTTGTTGCTTCTAATTTAGTGAGGGAAAGTGTCCCTAGCTAATAATTTAGCAACAAAAAAATCCATAGCTAAAAAGAATAATTTTTCTAGCTAAATTAGCAAGCTAAATGAGAGTTTGTGTTGCTAAACGGATATAACAATGGATGCTTTCCCAATCTAAAGTGATCATCACTAAATATTAGCAATGGAAATAGTCCTTCGCAAAATAAATTTGACGGAAAAAAATCCCTTGATATAATAAAGATATCCCTAGCTAAATTAGATATGGAAACATCCCTAGCTATTTTTAGAATTTAATTTTTTAAAAAAAATTTAATTGAAATAGAAACTAAATATGATAATTTATAATTAACAAAAAATAAAATCATTTAATAACTTATTCTAATACAATATTTTACATAATTAAAAAAAATTAACAAAATTTTATTACATCTTATTCATTAATGTATCTATCAACAGTGCATAAGTATAATCTATCCATGCATTGACGTTGCTTTCTTTCCCTCTGCTCCTCTGATCACCATCTTTCTAATGCGACAAAGTTGTCGAGTCACGGTGCATTATGTCTAGTGAAAAAGTCATTCACTTATACAAGCTTTGTATGGGGAATAATATGGTACCATATCTGTAAGAAATTTAAACCACTCAATAAATTCAAAATAAATAAATAAAAAGTTATGTTTTGATAAATATATAATATTACAGTATATATGTACATATATACTAGCATTTCACTCGTACATATATTACTGCAGTATATATACATATAAACTGTAGTATTATGTGTACATATATCCTGAGTACATATATACTTAATATATATGTACATATATCCTGAGTACATATATACTTAATATATATGTACATAAAATACTGCATTATTATATGTGCGAATATCACCATCTACATGAGTATCATCATCATCATCATCTTAAGACCTAGTACAATTAGAACCAATCATTGCAGAACCTAGAGCAAAAAAACTGTATTTACTCATACGTTCGTTTTGTACTATGTGATATTTGCATATCAACACAATTACTAAGATTTTTAAGACCAACCTCTATTGGTCTCACTGGACTTGACCTGAAATATCTTAATCCCACAGCTTTAGAAAAAGTCTAATATCCACGTCTTTTATTACATGCATTTGTAAGCAATGAACAATGATTACCAAACCAGCCCTAGCAATTATATAGTCAAAAGTGTGTCTATGTGTAAATGGGTGTGTATGTATGATAATAATACATGTCTACAAATAAATATATGCACCCAATTATATATATACTCAATATATACGTATGTATATACTACAGAATAAAAGTACGTATATACTGAGTATATACTTACGTATATACTGAGTATATACTTACATATATACACAATATATGTAGTTATATACTTAGTATATATGTAATTGATACCAAGTACATACGTACATATGTACTGCAATATTATATGTATGTATGTATAATCACATAGCCTTAGATGACACACACACTTGTACTTTCATGCAAATAGACATATCATCAAAGACAACAGAATAAAATAATATAGGACTTTAAAACACACATATAGGTCTTTCAAGTATGGTCAGCATTTCTAGTTCTTTTTCCTCTGGTACTCCACGCAGATAGAGAACATTGTTACACGTGCACATGGAGTATAACATACTACATTTACAAACCAATAACCGATAACAAGCATTCGTAGATCTAAACTACGATGGCGTAGATCTACAAAAAATAAGAGTGTCAAGAACAAACCTACGTTTGCGCTGAATTAATTTTTGGGTTCATCTCATAGCTTAATAAGCTAAGGTGTTGTTCCCAGCACCATGAAGGACCGACCAAGCCTTTTACATACCTATAATAGGCTAAAACTCTACCCAAAAAATTTAGGGACAACAAACATATTCACAGATATATAAAAATAGTTATTATAGACATGAACAAATACAAATAAAAATGATAGTCATATAACTTTAACAAAATCTAAAAGATGTCCAACAATGATGTTTAGAGAGAAAGAGAGTGGAAAAATAAAATGTTTTATAAATAATGAAGATAATAAAAGCTAGGCCTCCTTTTGATCAAGCTGAAATCTGTAAATATGGAACCCATGCAATGGAAGGTCTGTGGCAATATCAGAATGCTTTGAATCATAATTTTTTATGCGTCTCACATCATGTGTCCTGCAAAGATTCATTAGTAGGTTAATCAACAAAGCAAAGAACAAAATCAGAATAAAAAAAATTGAAACCTGGAAAAAAAAACACATCAAGTTTTTGCTACACATAGGCAAAAATCATTAATAGTCTAGAAATAATTCTCATACGAAATCATCCTCATAATTAGTATGGAATTTTGTGCTAGCTTTTTCTGTGAGGTTCATAGCTAGATCTCAAAATGCTATCTGTTGCTTCAATGCCACTAATTATGACTCCACATAGGACATCTGCTATTGCATTACATTCCTATTGCTTCCATCTCATCATTCATTCTTTAATTTCTTGCATTCTCCATCAAATCAGAAATCACTACTCCTTCTATTCTTTCATTTCTTCTATGTCTTCCTTCAATTAGTATACTACTCATCTTTATGTTCTTTAATTTCATATATTTCTTCGTTCAAATGAGATATCTTCTAATCATTGTTTTTCATTCGGTCTCCATAACTACAATACGTTCATATTGTTTTCATTGCTTGTTGTTCGACCGCCACATCCACTATTGTTGAGATAGATGAATTAGAAGCATAGCTGCTACAAAAAAAATTCCACTATCTTCGAGTCGATGTCATGAACTCATTGCTACATACGACCTCCTATGGTCTCCAAATAAATAGGATCATAGTCAATTGTTGAAGATCCATAGAACCCTTAACTTATTGGAAGTAGTTGGTCACACATTCCTCCAAGAGTTCCTGATATAAAATAGTGAAAAATACTATTATAGATATACAAAAAATAAAATAATTATTTTTCATTCCAAACAACTTTCAAAATGTACTGTAGTATTATAAAATTTTATTAACATAATAGATTCGTACAGCAATCTTCTAGACTTGTCAACAAACTGACCATCCACTTTCTTCACAGGCAATCTTCTTAAAAATCTCATAAATTGTGATCTCGGCCCAATTATCCAGCCTAGAATATGTATTTATTAAGTCATAAAATAACAAATGATCTAAAATTTTAACAAAAATAATAAAACCATGCATATATTTGATTTATTAGACTATTAGGACAACCACTAAATATATAAATATTTACAATTTTAAAATTGTACCAAATCTTGAGCGTGCTCAATGCTCGACTTCAACCATCCTGTGTGTCGATAAATTCCTATACCTAGTCCAGCTACCTCACTTCGTCGATTTTTGCTGGCAATATCTGATTTTTTCTTTCACATCTAGCTCCTCCCAATACTTAAGCCACCCGGGCCAGTCATCATTGGATATAAAATCAAGTCTTTCTTTCATATTATTAAATTTATGGACAAAATCAAAATACTGTTGAGTAGCTTTGGTCTCCCATAATGACTTTATCTTTACATCAAATTTGAGTGCCCATGTGTAATTATTCTTTATATAGAAAAATCACAAAAGAATTTATATTAATAAGAACATAATTATTTACTACTTGAATAATACCCAACATAATAGTTAAGTAATTAGATAATTATTTTTCAATGCTTTTGTTTTATTATATTTTTTACCTGTTATTAAAACAAGACTCTTTTGTTAGATTCGAAGACTTTCTTTAAGGAGAATACTTTAGAATCAATGATTTCTTGAAAGACTTTGTAATTATAGTCGATCACTGGTGATATGGAATAAAATTATATAAATAATAAATAACATTGAAGCACGCAAATCATAACTATATATTTAAAAAAAGCCACCGACAGTAACATCAGATTTTTTATTTCAAAGTCATATTTACATATTTTTTACCTCTCATCCACAATCTCAATTACTCTAACTTAGACTAAATGTAGAGGAAGACACAACATTTGATGATTTCATTGGTTTTGTAAATGAGGGAACTATCGGTCTAAAATGTGGTGAAGATAAAGATGGATCAAAAGTGCGTGTAGGAAGCACAAAGGATGGTGGGCTTATATCTGATAAAGGTGATAGTAGAGGTCTCAATGATGGTGATGCTGATAGAAATGGAGATGGTGATTGTGATGTTGAAGTCTGGATTTGGTGGATATGAGATTGTACTGATGCTACAACATGATGTAACATACTAGATACATCAGGTTTATTTTTGCATCCACATCCAACTCCACCACGGCCACATCTTTTATGCGCCATCTACTGTACAAAATAAAACATAGAAAAAATAATAGAGATATGATGAACAAGCATGCATTTTAGAATAAAACTCAACGATAGATTTCAACAAAATATAAAAACTCTTTGATGGTTTAATATTATAATAAAATTATAACAGTTTAATCATCAGCATCACTGTCATCCTCAAATGGATCTTCTGATATTTTGTCTGATTTCAATAGAAGTTCAAACTCATCTTTAGATAGAAATTGATCATCTTCAATTTCTATTGGGCCACTATTTGAGTCACATAAATTTTCTAGATCTTCATCTACATGCACAGGCTAATTATTATTTATGTCATCTTCCTGGAATACCGGTGCAATATCTAAGTCTGCACTTCTTTGTTGTGATGTTGGTACTTCAAATTTTGATCGAGCATTGATTTTGCAAATCACGCACCAATCACTCATTTCACTAGATAAACTTGGATATGTACAATATATACTTGAGTAGCTTGAACTACTATAATAATTGGCTCATATCAATTATATCTTTATTTATGGTTAACATCTACTAACTTATAATCCAAATAAATATTTGTGCCCACATTTCATGTAGGATTAAACCACTCGCACTTTAATAATACAATCCTATTATTTTCGAGTCCAGGATACTCCAATTCAATAACTTATTTGAGTTTACCATGAAAATTAATATCATCTACACTATAACCTGAGGCTTTAATGCATACACCAATATTCATTGTTGTTTTAGAAGACCCATGCCCGATTATGTTAAATTAATATCCATTGATAAAATACCCAAGATAGGTTGTCACAAATCTAAACGGGCTTTTACTTAGATTCTGAATGAAAATATTTGAATCTTCATTTGAAGGTCAATTGCCTATGATATAAATTTTAAAAATGATATTAACAAATAAAAGATACTAATATATTAAATAATTCAAAAATATAAAACTTAATAATTCTCACATAATTTTTGAACAAATTCACAAATTCAGTTTCTAGCATATAATCGACATAATTGCTGGAAATTGTTGGAAATTACTGGTTTCCTATATTTTAATTGCTCAACATAAATAATACACAAATATAAAAAGAGAGAGAAAATTGTATATCAATTTTTATTAATTCCTATTAAAGATAAAATTAAAATATGATTAAACTTGCAACTATTTTGGGTATACATACTCAATATATGGTGCAACCTCACAATTAAGTAAAACATAACTCTGGGTTGCTTTGTACTCTTCATCAATTATACATCTTTTTATTGCTCTTCCAAATGATCTTCAAGTGTGCTTGAAGATAGATAGTTTGTCCACAAAATAATCTTCATGACCTTCATCATTTCGAGGCACATTTCAATTCTTTGTATTGACATGATCCTCAAAATAATAAGAACAAAATGATGATGCTTCTTCTACTAAATATGCATTATAAATTGAACCTTCAACTTCTGTCTTGTTTCTAAATTCAATTTCAACTTACGAAGATACCTACAACCACAATGTTAGGTTTCAATTATATTAAATTATAATATTACTTTATGTATGAAATAATAAAACACAGCAAGTTATATGTATTTACCTGTCAAAAGAATACATCCACCTATATTGCATTGGCCCTACTATCCTTGCTTCATATGCCAAATGGACCGGCAAATGCTCCATTGAGTCAAAAAAACTCGGTGGGAATATCCGCTCAAGCTTACAAATAATAAGTGGAATGTCATTCTCCAACCTCACAATGTTATCTATTTTGATTGTTGTTGCAGTTAGCTGTTTAAAAAACAAAATAAGTTCTGTAAGGACCTTCCAAACTCTTAGGGGATGTAATTCAAGAAATGCAATTGGTATTAATATCTACATAAATACATGATCGTCATGACTTTTCATAAAAAATAACTTAAGATTATTCATATCTGCGCATCTACCCATATTTGACACATATCCATCAGGGAATTTCAAATTTTTAACACATTCACACAATATCTATCTTACCTTCTTATCAAGTGTGTAGCGAGCTTTAGGGAATTTTTTTGTTGCCTCATTCAGTTTAAATTCAGGATGTCGACATTAATCATCCAGCTCTTCTCTTGATTTTAAAGTATCTTTTATTTTTCCATCTACATTAAGGACAGTGTTGAAAATATTATCAAACACTTTTTTTTCAATATGCATTACATCTAAGTTATGACGAATTATATAGGAATTCCAATAGGGAAAGTCCCAAAATATACTATGTTTACTACATCTAAATATTTTGCATATTGGTCCATTACTTCCGGCATCATCCTTTTTAGTTACATTCTTCAAACCCAAACTCTAAATCTCTGTCATAATATCATCTCCTGAATGAACTACTGGTGCAATTGTCATAACAGTTTTATTTTTTTTTGAAATGCAGTTCTATTTCTTTGAAATGGATGATTCGTATGTAGAAACATATGCTGGTTATCAAACGATGACTATTAATCACTAAATTTGAGGGTAAATGCATCATAATTTTTCATGCAATGTGGGCATGTGAATCGTCCTATTGTACTCCAGCCAGACAATATTGAATATGCAGAAAAATCACTTACTATCCACATAAGGGCCACCCACATAATGAAATTTTACTTCTTTTAGATATCATATGTATTCACACCAAGATCCCACAAATGATTTATCTTTACTATAAGAGGCTGTAAGAAAACATCCAGCATATCTTTAGGATTTTTTGCCCCTGGAACCACTTTTGACAAAAACATATATTGCTCCTTCATACACAACGACAAAGGTAAGTTATAATGTGCCACTATCACTGGTCATGTTGAATACTATTGTCTAGATTGCTCAAATGGTTGAAACCCATCTATGCAGAGACCCAATCTCACATTTCGACTTTCAGCTGCAAAATCTTGATGTATATAATTAAAATACTTCTAAGCAAGTGAATTTGATGGATGACGCATTACCCCTTTTTCAACCTCGTACTGAGAATTCCACCTCATATCATTGCTATATAATTAGATGCATATAGTATGAGTAATCGAGGAATTAATAAAAAATAATACATCTTTTTAAATGCAACTTTCAATTTTTGTCGCGTATCAACAACACGAGATGTCTTCTTAAATTGAGGCTGATCACAAAACTTACAGCTAATTAAATCACTAAAACCACCCCAATATAACATGCATCCATTGAAACAACAATCAATTTTTTTCACTGGTAGACCCATTCCTCATAGTAACTTTTTAGTATTGTAAAAATTATTAGTGATCAAATTATTATCCGAAACAATCTCTTTCATCAGTTTTGACACTTGATCAAATAATTTCTCAAACATATGATTTTCTGACTTAATGCTCATAAGTCAGGCCACAAGTAACAATTGCAAATGTGTTTTACAACTTGGCTACAACTCTTTATCTGCAGCTTTAAGCATTTCAATAAAATTTATGAGCTTCAGGATTTGGTGGTTCATCCATGTAATCCTTATTGAAGTCAGCACTAGTAGCTTCCGTGATCATTCTATGATATGTGTTTGATGCTTCTTCACCACAAGCAAACAATTCAATACCCTCATTTTGGTCAAAGTTTAGAGCCATTGTACTTTCCCCATTATAAATCCGATCAAAATAATTTGGCACAAAGCCATATTTAGCCAAATGGTAATTTATAGTGTTTGCATCACGAAAAGGGATATTCTGACACTTGCGATGATTACATGGGCACTTAATTTTTTATTCATCTATCCATCTCGATAGACTACATGCAAAATTGATGAAAGTTTAAAGCTACTCAAAAAATCTTTATTCAAAATTCCATTCATAATCCTTTAGTACATCCACTTAGTACATCCACTTATATTTACAAAAAATAATGCTCAAATATTATTTTGATTTAAACATTCAATTACTTCAAAATATACCAATAATAAATAAAATTACTTACAAATGAATATTTAAAAATTAAATAACATGAATATTGAGGCAATGCATTTGTAGAATCTACATGAATAGATAAAGCAATTTTAGCATGATAAAGATTAATAGATATCATGGTATTACTAGCTAAAGGGAGCAAAATACGATAATGTACAAGAAAGGAAAGCAAAAACAAAAGATAGTTTAAGTTTGAAGGGGGAGAGGGAGAGGGAGAAGAGAGGGAGAAAGAAGGTGGGAAAGAGAGAGAGGGGTAGAGAAATGGAGAGATGGAGAGAGAGAGAGAGAAAGGGGAGAAGGAGAGGGAGAGAGAGAGAGAGAGGAAGGGAGTGAGGAAGAGAGAGAGAGAGATGGAGGGAGAGAGAGAGAGGGAGGAGGAGAGGAGAGAAAGGGGGAGAGGGAGGGAGAGAGAGAGAGATAACAAGTAAGAAAGGAGAGCGAAAAAGAAAATAACAAGAGAGAGAGAGAGAGTTACATAGAAAGAAAAAGAGGAAGAGAGTGACACAGAAAGAATTAGAGAGGGAGAGAGAGACACACAGAGAATGCAGTGTTTGAATGAGGAATTACATAAAAGAAAAACAAATTTTCTTCTATACAAAACTATCAGATATTACATCTTTTGTCATACATAAGTTCATATAAGAGTCTGAGGCTTAAGGGATGGGATTAGGTAAGTGTACCTTATTTGTAACATACCATATATGAGCCCGACCAATAGACACTCTCATGCTATGTGCTTACATATTGTTGATTATATTTATTTTGCCATTTAATCAAGTTAGTGCAACAAATTAGTATAATCCCATTAATAATTATATGTTAGTATACACATAGTATATGTAGTTATAAATAATTATATATAGTTAAACATATAGTTATATATAGATACATGCATACAAGTAGTTATAAGTAGTTATAAAAAATGTATAGTTATAAATAATTATATATATTTACATATATTTATACATATATATATACATAATTAAAAAAAGTTATATTTATTTATATAAAGTTTTTTATAGTTATACAAATATTTATATATATAGTTAAATTTATATATAGTTATACAAATATTTATTTATATATAGTTATACACATATAGTTAAACTTTATGTTGTATGTTTTTATACATAAAATTATAAATATAGTTACGTGTGGTTATACATATAGTTATACATATAGTTAAACTTATATTTATACATGTATGTATATATATATTTATTCATATAATTTCATATATTTATACATATTGTTATGTATAGGTATAGATATACTAAAATACATTTTTTATACTAATATATAAAAATGTATATTAAATATATGTTGTTAAATATAAATTTAAATATAGTTATGTATAAATTTTTTATAGTTATACATATAGTAAGATAGAATTATTTATAGTGAATTGTTAGTATACATATAATATATATAGTTATAAAAAATTACATATCATTAAACATTTAGTTATATATATATATATTCATACGAGTAGTTATATTTAGTTTTACATAAATATATACATAGTTATAAACAAATATATAGATTTACATATATGTATACATATATGTAAAAATAGTTAAAAATATAGTTGTATTTAATTATATAAAGGTTTATTTAGTTTTACAGATATTTATATATAGGTATACACATAATTAAACATAATGTTGTATGTTGTTATACATGTAATTATAAATATAGTTACATGTAGTTATACATATAAATACACATATAGTTTAAATTATATTTATACATGTAGGCATATATATTTTTTCTTCTAATATCTTATATTTATACATATAGTTATGTATTGGTATAGATATACAAAAATACATTTTTTTGTACTAATATATAAAAATATAGTAAATATATGTTGTTAATTATAAATTTTAATATATTTATGTATAATGTTTTTATAGTTATACATATAGTCAAGGACAATTATTTTTAGTTTTATGTTCTTATACCTATAGCATATATATTTAAAAATAGAGTTATATATAGTTAAACATATAGTTATATATAGATATATTCATACAAGTAGTTATAAGTAGTTATATAAAAATGTATAAAAGGCTATATACAAATAAATAGATTAATTATATGAATACATATCTGTATACATAGTTACAAATATAGTTATATTTAATTATATTGAGTATTACATAGTTATACAAATATTTATCTAGTAAAATAAAATTAAATATTGTTATATATTATTAAACATATAGTATATTTTGTTAGAAATATAGTTATATATAATTATACATATAGTTATAAATTATAATTAAATTAAAAAAATAGTTATATATAGTTTTAGATATAGTTATAAAATTTGTTTACATAGTTACAAATATAATAAAATATAGTTATAAAGAGATTTATATAATTATACAAAGATTTATAAATAATTATACATATATAGTTAAACATATATTTTTTGATCATCCTCAAGATCATCCTAGCTTTTATTCATTGCAGGACTTTTAACATTTGGCTGTCTCTCAAAGCGGCAACTTATGTTTGTTTATTTATTAGAGGTTAATCACCATACAATTAGTCCAACAGGTTGTTCATCATAAAATTTGCCCAGTTAATCACTATTATGCTCTAGAAAGTAGCATTCTAGATTTCTCTCTATGGCTATCACATATTTGTTATGAGTTAGCAATAATATGACATATCATCATTTTATTAATTAAATATCTCACCTATTTAACTACAAGAAAATATCAATTTAGCTAGGAAATTTTAGCTATGGATCAATTCCTAGCTAAATTATAAGGGATTAGCTAGGGAATAGCAAAATATTTATGATCTTTTTTTGGAAAAAAAAATAGCAATAGATTAGCGAGAGAAATTTTTTAAAAAAATTTGCTCAAAAAAAGTGGGGGATTTTAGCAACGGATTTAGCAACAAATTAACGACGGAAAATTTTTATAAAATCCACTCAAAAAGCGGGGATTTTAGCGACGGATTTAGCAACGAAAAATTTTCATAACTTCGGCTCAAAAAAATGGGAAATTTAGCGATGAAAATTGCGATGGAATATCCCTCACTAATTAAAGCATGAAATTAGTGCCGGATTTTCCCTAGCTAATTTTTAGGAACAGAATTATTGACGGATTTTTCCTCGCTAATATAATCTATGATTACGGATGGATTTAGAGACGAATTTTTCCTTGCTAATTAAATCCATGATTTAGCGATGGATTTAGCGATGGATTTAGCGACGAATTTTCCCTTACTAATAAAATTCATGATTTAGCGACGGATTTTCTCTTGCTAATAAAATCAATGATTTAGTGATGGATTTAGTGACAGATTATCCTTTGCTAATAAAATTCTTGATTTAGCGATGGATTTAGCGACGGATTTTTCCTTGCAAATAAATTCTTTTATTTAGCGACAGATTTAGCTACGAATTTTCCTTTGCTAATAAATTCCTTGATTTAGCAACGGATTTACTTTTTCTAATAAAATCCTTGATTTAGCGACGGATTTTTACTAGCTAATAAAATCTGTATTTTAGCAAGCGAATTTAGCAATGGAATTTTCACTAGCTAATAACTACGAATTTAGCAAGCGAATATCTCTAGCTAATAAAATCCATAAATTAGTGACGAATTTAGCGATGGAATTTCCCTAGAAAATAATATCCTTAATTTTTCGATGGATTTAGCGATGGAATTTCCCTAGCTAATTATTAGTGACAAATTTTTCCTAGCTAATTATATCTCGACATAATCTACCACTAAATTTTCAAAATTTCTGCCCAAAGAAAAATGGAAAATTTATCGACGGATTTTCCCTAGATAATTATTAGCGATGGATTTTCCCCATCTAATTTAAATCAGTTACTAAATAATTATCTGAATTTATTTTTTTATTAGTTTATATACAATTAGAAAAGATAATTCTTTAAATATTTTTTTTTCAAAATATATGCATTTAGCTAGGAATTTTTTTTAGCTATTTGGGTTAGTTATAATTTCATATATAGACCATCACATACCTTTCCAAAATAACATATATATATATATATTAGTTTTCGATAATATTTATATATGTAGATTTATATATATAAGTTTTCAAAAATATTCATGGATATAATTATATAATTATAAGTGTGTGTGTGTGTGTGTCTATATATATGTTTTAGAAAACTTTTGTACATTAACTTTTATATATATATATATATTTATTTATTTATTTATTTATACATATAATATATCTATATTTTTGAATTTTAAAATTATTCTACAGGCTTATATATTTAATCTAAATATATAATTGAATTTGAACATTACTATACATGCTGGGGTATTTTCATGTTTGACATTTTAAATGCCTTAATATGTAAATATATATTTATTTGGTTTAATTTTTGTAAATATCTAAAGTCATGCATTTTTCTTTTGTAAATATTTTCAAGTTGGGTATAAAAAAGTAATGTCGTATTTTTTTTAATATTTTCAAATCTAGGTTTAAACTCACCTGAACCTCAGCATGGCGTTGTCATGTTGGGTGCAAAGCTCACCTGAAACTAAATGTGGCATTTGGCTGAAGTAATGTTGGGTGCAAAGCTCACATGAACGTCGTCATATATGGCTAAAGTAAAGCGGGGTGCAAACTAATTTGAACACCCTGACTCACACTGGTTTACTCTAAAAACTAATTTGAACATCTTGTCTCACTCTAGTATTACTCCTACTATTCGATAACAAAAGTGAATTTTCGCTACAAATTGGTGCTCCAAGTGTTATATGACAGACAGTCTTTACGATATAGTCGAAGGTCAGATAATCAACAAAATCTTCACCTTAGATGTTTAATTTTTCATTTTGAGTTAAATGGATGCGTAATTGGGGGTTGAGTTCTGTTGTGATTTTATTTACCTTTTTTTTATTTTTATTTCATGTTATTTGATGGGATCACCCAACCCAATGATATGCATGACATATTTGATATTGAATGTTTAATTTATTTTTCTACATTTTAATTGTCAACATGATATTAGAGACAGATATATATGTGATTTAGGGATTACAATTATAGAAGGGCACTTACACTTATCTCTAACAAAAAAAAAGCACACAGTAAGGGCAACAAGTGCTCGCATAAGGGCAGCAGGCACGCACAGTGCACAACAAGAGGTGTGTACAATGCATGACAAGGGGCACACAATGCTAGACAAGTGGTAGTGGAGGCATAATGCATGATAGATGCATAATGCATGATAGAGGCATAATGCATGGTGGAGGCATGCAATGTGCAATGGGTTTTTATCAAAAAACCCTAACGGTGCACAACAACATATGGTGGTGAGTGGTAATGGAAGATGGTAATTTTGTGTAGAAATCCTAATTAGTGTTTTTATAGTTATATAAAAAAAGGAGAAAAGAATTAAGTATAGTTACTTTTGTATTTTTTTGAGAAATCACAATTTTGTGATATTGTATGGATTATCATAGTAGAGGTAGATAGAAGAAAGTCTTAGTTAAGTGAATTCATTATTGGAGGATTAGTCACATTAAAAATAATTATTATATATTATTTGTAGAGAATAGATCGAAAGTATTATGTTGTAGTGAGAGAGATAGACTTTTAGTCAGAGCTATCTAGGGGTCTTCACAGAGTCAATTCATCACAACACTTACTAAGAATGAGTATACAAAATTTTTCTCTAAGATAATAATAAATTATTCTTTTCTTATAAGTATCAATGATTATTTTATTTGTACTCTCATTTCATATTTATTGATTATCAACACAGGAGTAAATATTTATATCATTGTCAATTATATTTTATTTTTTATATTCTTTTCTTATTTTGAAAATATTATTATTATCAAATGAAAAATATTTAAAAGTTATTGAATATGCTATTATTCAGCTTTAATCTTTATTACTTCTTTGTATCATATTTATTTTTGATTGTCCTATTAGTTTATTTTATGTGAGTTATCTTTTTAGATAATTAAATTATAGCTTTATTATTATTTCTATTATCATTTATTTGAATAATTGGCAGACTCTGAGGAAGATTCTATTTGAGATTAAGTAGGTTGAATTATATATTATTTCTTTAACAATAATATCTCTTTATATATATATATATATATATATATATATATATATATATATATATCAGTATTTTGAATTTATTACTTATGCATTCCCAGCTTGAGTATTTATCACTAGTTAAATTGAGACTACTTTATTATTTTCTTAAAGATATTTTGATTATAGAATATGCAACATATCAGCTACAAAATCTTACTAATATTTTGTATCCTATACGCTAGTTTGATTTGATTAGGCACTTATGCAATCTTATACAATAAAATTAGGGGTGTCAATTGTGTTGGATGGCTTGAGCACGACCCATGACATGACACAATTTAGACATAATAGGTTTGACATGGAATGGTTCAAAATAATGTCTGGGCCTCACTCGTGCTAGCCTATGGCACTACTCCTATGGGAACACACGAGCATCATGTTGTATCAGGTATGGCCCATGAGGTAGGCACATTGACATGAAATGTGGCATGACCACATCTGAAAAAAGCATTCATTTTAAAATGGTTGCTATTTACTTATTGGAAAACACTTGTTGCTGTGTTGTTGGCCAAAATAAAAAAAAATTCTAATTATTATATCTATTGGATTACATCCGAATCCAATGGTTTAATGGGCAAAATTCGATATATGGTTGTTAAATGGATAAAATATTATTTATAGATATAATGTTATTTTATCTATAAATAATATTTTGATATATTTTATTTTTCATTTTTTATTTGTAATTACATCTTCTCTCCCCTCTTCTTTTGGCTCTTCTTTTAAATTATAAAAGCATCATAGTATCCTGTTTGTGCCCATAATTTTTTTTTAATTATAATTTTAATTTACCGGAATGTCAGAGTTATTTTTATGATGAGCTATGACTTCGAAGCATGAGAATATGATGCAGAGGTAAAAAAAATACATGCTGCCCACATAAAATAAAGATACATATTACATTGGATATATTTTATTTAATAATTTTTATATAAATAAATAAATTAACAAAATAAGTAAAAGATTAAAAAAATACTATTTTTCTTCTCATGCTTTAGTCTCTTAAATTAAAAAATAACAAATAATAAATATTATAAAAATGAATTAGACTTATATATAAATAATAGTTGTAACTTGATAGAATTGTTTGAGGTCAAAACAAAGTTTTCTTTTATGACATTGAGTCATGTGACTAAAAAACTTAAAAAAAGCTAACTTCAGTAGTATACACACATTTTAACATAATTTAAAATAAAATTTTAGAGATATCAAAGAAGATTTGATATAATATATATATATATTATGAAAGATATATATATGTAGGAGGGGTTGTTGGTGGCATTGACCACTATAAGAGATATGCCAATTAATACACTAAAAATATGGTGCATTAGATCTTAGACAAACTTAATTGAGCTGTGAAATTTTGAAGTTGTATCAACTTAAGGTGTATTGACTTCATTTATGAAAATGAGTTTGGAAGGAAAGACTTGATAAATTTCAAAATGTGCAAACTTACTTTTAATTAATTTATCATAGAATTTCTAGGTAAATTAGTTGGAATAACATAATAATTAGTAATTAATGAACTTAAAAAGCAATGATGTGATTTTTGTGACTTTTAACATTTAGATTAGTTGTGATGATGTATTCACATAAGTTATCACCCACTGCATTGATTTTAAGTAGAAAATAAAAAAAATTATAATTTCATGAGATTGTTTATCCTCTTATGACTCTCTATATATGAGTGTTTTTCAAAAATCTTTAGAGAATATGATATTCAAAAAAAAATTTAGTATTATATTTGGTAATATTTCAAATATAAGTGTTGTGATTAATATGTTTGTAAGAATTATTAAAGATGTATCATTAGATGATATTTATTATGTTAGGTATATGTAAGTATGAATAATATAAAAAATTCACTAAAAGTTAAATATATTAAGATACCTAGCAGACAATAAGATTTTTACATTTTATGATCGTAAGTAGGCTTAAAAATGAAAAAATTTCAAATGAATGTTAGACTCCATTAGTATTATACATACTTCATGTTGAATTCAAGTGTTGGCTATCAACACTTGATATTCAACTACGTCAATAGTAAAATTAATAAAATTATTTTTAATGAATTAGATTATAAGATAAAAATTCTGTTTTTGAAATTCTTAAAGATTTTTATGATATGATAAATATGTCTTAACTTATGTACACTCTTACTATATGTATTGTATTTAAGCGTATATGTAATATTAGTTATACATTTAACAAATATAGAAGATATACATAATGAATGTTTACTTTTTATTATTTGATTACATCTATGGATAATAAGGTTAAGATGGAAGAGCTATAAAACATATTAAAATATTTATTCACATGCATGAATAAAATAGAATAAACATATTGTAGGGTTCATGAAAAATTAGATAATATGTTTAAATTTTATGACACTAAGTATTATAGTTTTAGTGAGTCTTTTAGTTAGTTTTCGAGTATAGATATGAACAAATTATTTGAATACGATAATTTTTTCATTCTATTAGCTAGAGGTAAATGATGTGATGGTTCATCGAATAAGCGAGAGCTATCTCGGTACGTAGATATTACTTATTGCTTTATTTTATCATATGATTATATTAAGAATTTAGATATATTAAATTTGTAAAAATAATATAAATCCATCAATCTTATATTATCTAAGATTATATGTGATCTACTAACTCATCTGATTTCTAACATAATATCGGATCCTATTTATTCTGAGATTATGAATATTATTTTAGATAAGAGACTGATATTGTGACCATATATGATAAAAGTATTCTTATGCTTAAAAGACTGAGAGGATCCAAAAATAAGTTTTTAGGATTAAGTGAAATAATTGCTAGTGAATTATGACTCACACGACATCAATGATATCGAGGTTTGACTATAAGTTTGAGATGTGACGATTTAAACCATACAAATTTATTGTGGATATTAGAAGACTAACATGTTATTATTGCTAATTACTATTGATTGTCATGATTTTTACTTAGTTTTATAATTTATTATTATTTATGATATCATGATGAAATCAAAATCATGAAATAGATATATTTTTTATTGAGTTATGATTTTTATTTATTTTTATTTTAAAAATAAAAATTCTATTTTAGAAACTAACATTATATGACAAAGTTAATGCCTACAACTTCCCACCTTATGCCTAGTGGCTACTAGGCATTGGCTGATGGGTTGGCATGGCCAGTACAATTTAGTGGCAATGGCCACAGGCCATTGGGCATTGGCTAGCTGCCAATAAGCTAGTGTTAGCATAAAGTAACCAGGAGCCAGCCAACTAGCTAGAGTGAGGGGGCACAGGTAGTGGCCAACCCAACACACCAGGCTGAGAAAAATGGGCCTTTGGGCCATGTTAGCACCCAGCAGCCAGGCACTCCTTAGTCATGCCTTAAGAGCAGGTGTGCCTTAGGCACTCAATAAGTGCAGGCACCCCAATGCCCTTGCCATAGTGCCTCACTTTGGGGAGGCATGTTCATTTGTGAAAGACATAAATGCATGAATTACTACAAGTGCTCTTGATGGGAGGCAATCACTTTAAATGCCATCCACCTCCCACCACAAAAATCAAACTCGAAGAGATGCATTATCTCTCTTCTTTCTTCATACAAATTACTAAAAATAATACAAATTCATCTATCTCATATTATCTAAGATTATATGTGACCATATATCATAAAAATATTCTTATGCTTAAAAGAGTGTGAGGATTCATTAATTAGTCTTTAGGATCAAGTGAAAAAATTACTAGTGGATGATGACTCACATGACATCGAGGGTATCGAGGTTTTGACAAAAACTTGTGATGTGACAATCCAAACCATACAAAATTATCTTGGATATTACAAGACTCACATGTTATTATTGTTGACTACTATTGATTATTGTGTTTTTTACTTAATTTTCTAATTTATTATTATCTGTGATATTATGATAAGATCAAAATCAAAATCATGAAATAGATATATTTTTTTGAGTTGACTCTTATTCATTTTCATTAACAATATAATATAGTTTATTTTTAATATTTAAATTGTTACAAATTATAATTATATTTTTAAAAAACTATATATGACAAAGTTAGTGTCTATGGCCCATAGCCTGATGCCAAGTTGCCACTAGGCACTAGTTGATGGGTTGGCCTAGCCAATATAATTTAGTGGCTGTGTCCATAGGTCATTGGGCATTGGCTAGCTGCTAGTCACCCAGTGTTAGTACCAGGAACCAGCCAACCAACCAAGGTGAGGTGGCATAGGTTGTGGCCAACCTGACCTTGTCCTACCAACACGTTTGGCTAGGAAAAGTGGGCCTTTGGGCCATGTTAGCACCCAATGCCCATGTGTGCCTTGGGCACACATTAAGACACTAGCTAGTACAATCAAATGGTTGTGGCCATAGGCCACTAAAAATTGGCTTGCTGCTAGTCAGCCAGTGTTAGCACCCAACAGCCAAGGACCGGCCAACCAACCAACCAGGGTGAGGGGGCATAGGTAGTGGCCAACCCGATCCTGCCCTACCCAACATGCCTGGCTGAGAAAAGTGGACTTTTGGGCCGTGTTAGCACCCAACGCCCATGTGTGCCTCAGACATGCCTTAAGACTCACATGTTACCATTGTTGACTATTGTTGATTGTCATGCTTTTTACTTAGTTTCTTAATTTATTATTATTTATTATATTATGATGAAATCAAAATCATGAAATAGATGTGTTTTTTATTGAGTTGATTTATATTCATTTTCATTTACAATGCAATACAATTTATATTTAATAATTAAATTTTTAAAAATTAAATTTCAATTTTAAAAACAAGCTATGTATGACAAAGTTAGTGCCCATGGCCCCTTGCTTGATGCCTAATGATCACTAGGAATTGGTTGACGGGTTGTCCTAGCTAGTACAATCCAGTGGTTATGGCCATAGGCCATTGGACACTGACTATTTGCTAGTCAGCCAGTGTTAGCACCCAATAGTTAGGAATTAGCTAACCAATTAGGGTGAGGGGGCATAGGTAGTGGCCAACTCGACCATGTCCTACCCAACACATCTGGTTGAGAAAGGTGGGCCTTTGGGCTATGTTAGCACCCAAAGGCCATGCGTGCCACAGGCATGCCTTGAGCTCAAGCATGCCTCAGGCATGCCATATGCACTAGCCCCACAATGCATCACTCTCAATAATACTTACAAGTAAGAGGTTTAAGAAAGAGCCGATATTTTATTTTGTAGATGATTATATGATGTTGCAATTCATTTAATACAGTGAACTATATTAGTTCTTAACCAATGCTTGAGATAATCGCGTAGTAAGATTTGAAATATAAGAGATCTAACTTTCATGATGTGAGAGTTACTAGTCTAAATAAAGAATTAATTCTTACAAAGAATTTGATATTTTATTTTGTAGATAGTTATATAATACTGTAATTCAATTAATATAGTCAACTATATCAGTTCTTAACCAATGCTTGAAAGGCAAATGAGCAATATTATTTGAGATGTAATAGATTTAATTTTTATGATGTGAGAGTTACTAGTCTAAAAAAAGAATTAATTCTTATAATGAATTTGATGAAGAATCATTTCACATAATGGAAGTAAAATGAATATTTAATTATATCACAAGAATGCACTAATAGGAAAGAAAGAATGTTGCTGAATTTCATGGTGAATTAATAAAGAAAAATCATGTATTCATGTTTATAAAACCTATTGATATTTTTTTTATGATCAAGATGAGAGATAAATTATTTGAATTATTTGATAGTTGGGTGAAAGAAGTTAACAAATAAAATATTATTCAAGTTATAAAAGATAATACTTCAAATTATGTGATAGTAAAGATTTAAAATTTAATTTGATTTTTTTATTTTTTTATTTAGGTTATTACACATTATATATTATTTCTATATTAATGTTTAACTTTAACTTATATAGGTAGATTGTTGAAATAAAAAAAACAATATTTGTAATGGATACTATGTATTGCATATAGTCTTGACTTATTGTTGAAAGATATTGAAAAACTATCATATATCAAGAAGAGAATAAAGTGAGTTATATTTATATGTGGTTGTATTTATAATAAAGTGAGATTGCTTAATATGATTAGATGATTTATTGAGCAAAATTAGTTGTTGAGGCTTACAAAGATGTGGTTTGTAATGGTCTCCATCACCTTATCTCGTATTAATAAATAAAAAATAACTTGAGGAAGTTATACATTGGCAAAAGAGGAAAAGAGAAAAAATATAATTTGTATGCCTCATTTTTAGAATGCTGTAATATTTTGTTTGAAGGTGTCAGACCTTCTTGTACATATTCTTTGCTTGGTGGTTGGTGAAAAGAGGCATACAATGAGTTACATTTATGTTTTCATGCAAAAGACAGAAAAATAATTATCAAAAGCTTTAATGAGAGTGAAAAGAAGTATAAGGAAATCATGAAAATCATTAATAGGCCAGTGAGAGATCTTCATCAGCCTTATATTCAGCTAGAAATTTTTGTATAAAGAGTTTTATTATGATACAAAAGGATTAGTAGTAAATCTAGATTCAATGATCTTGAAGATGTATGTAAATGTATGTTGAGATGGATGAAATAGAGAGGTGAATAAGATACAAGTATATCATAATTGGACTTGTACATGCATTCTCAATACCTTTTTGATTATGATTTTTCCGTATGAACAAAGAAACCTTAAATATTAGGTTAGTTTTTTAATTTAGTTATTTACTGTATTTAAGTTTATATTTTTTTATTAAAATATATGAAATATTTAGCTGATAATTTATTTATATTAATTATAATTGAATAATGAAGTATATTTGGATCTAATATTAATAGTTAGTAAAAATTTGTATTGTGGCATCTCAACCTAATATATAGGTATCTGGTTGTGAAATAAATTAAAATATCTTCGAGAATGTAAATTATTAAAATAATTACGAAAAATTAATATCTTATTGTATTATTTAATATAATATATAATCTAATAATCATGATATTTTTAGATTTATAACAAGAGGAGAAATAAGTTGCAATATTATGCTTGAATGATTGATGTACATTAAGTACAATTGATCCTTGATAAAAAGATTCATGAGTTATCATATTATTGATTTTATTTTTTGGAGAAATAAATTATATCAGAAATAATTGATGAAAAAAAAAAAGATGAAGATGTTACAGAAGATATTTAGCATTTGAGAGTAATGATTTAACTTGTGGGTGTGTTGTAAGAGCTAGAGGAGCTAAAGGTTTATATAAAAATTAAAGCAAGTTCAAGCAAAATATAAATAATCAAAGTTAATATCATAAAGTTTTAAATATACGTTTACTTTTATTTTATTGATGAGATTAAAAAATGACCCAGTTATCAGGAAATGAAGATTAAGACAAGGAGAGTTCAAGAGTGATGATGAAACAAATGATAGTCATGATGATTTTATGGATTTAGAGTTGAGCAAGATCTTAAGTATTTATTTTGTATATCTTTTTAAATTTTAATTTTTGTTATACAAAAATATTAATGATATTTTAGTTTTATTATTGATATGCTATATTTGAAGTTTAAGTTTTTAACTTTATTTATTGATTGTTAAAATTCAATTATTTTATTTTATATTCTTAATGATAGTGATTTGAGAAGACTAATAATATATATTTTTAGTTTAATGTTACTTTTTATTTTATTTTATTTTTTAATAGATAAAAATTATAAATAATTCTTTTGTTAAATATAAATTTTTTTGTATTTTTATGTAGAGTATGTCACAAAAAAAAAATTTCGCCTTTATTGCCCCATGAGCCTCCATGCTCCAAAAGGGTTTGTCCCTCGTGCGCTTGCCTTGGTTGCCTTGCAACATCGGTGTGCTTTGTGCCTGGAGGCACCTTGCGCATGGTTGCACTTGTGCCTAGGTGTGACTCGTGCCTCGCATGCCTTTCGCCCTATATGCACCTTGCATCTCGATGCATATTGCGTCTCAAATACTATAGACGAGCCTACCTCTCCTACGATGCTATGTCGATATGACACGACCCGATTGACATCTTAACTTAAACATATGAAAACCTAAATAGGAATATGATTAAAGAGAGATTTAAGTATCTGATCATATTTGTCGTTGACTGTTCGAGATATATTTGGATATATCTATTTTGTGATAGATCAGAAGTCATCTTTGGATAAAATTTTTTATAAATTGATAAAACTCAATTCGATAAAATTAAAAAATTAAATAATATAATATATTATAATTTATGTCATATCAATTTAATATTTATTATATAGATCATCAGATTATATACTAGACTTTTTTGTTAATATCATACCTTAACAAAATAAGGTGGCTGAAGGAAGAATAGACAACTGATTGAGATGACTCATATTTTTACTTGGAAAGAGTATTCAAAATTGTTGTCTTCTAGAGTTTTTTGTTTCACTTATTTTTTTTGATTGTTCTCTAGGATGAGACAAACTAGTATCCAAGGCCTTGAGTTATGTCTTTCTTGGATACTTTAGTTCCCAAAGAGAGTATATTTTTTACCATAGACTAATAAAATTTTAATGAGTTTAGATGTTAATTGTTTAATAATGATGTATTCTTTAACATGCTTAGGAAGAGTGTGAATATATATATATATATTGAATTTGGATTCATCACTCTTTGTCTCTTATCTATAACCCTACATCGATTTTTAGTTGATAGAAAGAGTCACTCATGACTATATTTGATCATGTTGGTTTTGAGCATGATATTGTTCTCATAGAATCAGCATACTTGCCTACAAATTCAGATTATATTCAGTCCTAGCGAAAGTGAGAGTTCTCGAGTAGAAGGATTTTTTAATATCGAGATACATAGTATTATAAGTGTGTGCACCAATACAGACTCATAATGTTGGAAATTATGACACTTGAACAATCATAACTTAGAGTATATACTAGATGAGAGAAACATGCCCAACTTGATAGGATAAGAGGCGATCCTATCGAGGAGCCAAACAATTTATTAGGCAGCCCCTCTGACCTTGACCATTCGATTGCTCTATGAAAAGCAGATAAGAAGTGTACTCAATACTCGATTTCACATAGTTCATTGCACTCTTATTTTATTTTATTTTATTTCTTTTATTATTTCTTTTGATGATACTAGCATGATCTTTTTCTGAGATATTATCTCATTTAAGAATGTGTCAGACTATGATAGATGAGATGTATATCCTTCTCTATAATGAGATCAGACAACTAATATCATGATCTTCGAGAAAGTCTGTTGTGGATGCATTTATTGTTTACTATGAAGGCAAGTTTTGATGAAAAATATTATCAACTTAAAATGAGATTTATAGTGATGTGATACAATCAGATATTGGTATGAAATATCATAATACTTACTCTACAGTAATCAAGTTGACTTTGGTACGTATTTTCATTTTTTTACAATATCTCACAGTTAGAGTATACACAAACTAAACTTGAAAAAAATATTTTTGTATTATTAACTTGAGATAGAGGTATATATGAAGCAACTACTAGTGTTTGGGCAGTACAATCAAGTGTGGTTTGCATATTGTAGAATGTATTATGCGGTATAAAGTAGTCACCCGAGCCTGGTTTGCAAGGTTTTTTCTTGTAGCCACTTTATTTGAGCTAATCAAATACATTATTGATTTTATTTGTTCTTCTTGAGGATACATATCATCTCATGTAAAATTTATTTATTGGTAGAGATAATAAAAAGTGTTTAGGACATATTGACTTATATAAATTTTTGGACTACTTGGAATGAATAAATTGTGAGTGATTAAAAATAGTTGCAACAATATTTTGGCAACAATATTTTTGGATGTGGGATTGTTTCCACAAGGAATTAGTGTAGTGCAGTATCAGTGCAAATGCACCATCAATATAACATGGGGTCTGTTTTGTTTATTTTTATTTTAATAAATCTTTTATCTTTTCTATTGAATCATATTTCTTGGATATTCATATATATATATTCCTAAATTCATAAATATTTTTCATATTGAATTTTATATATTCATTTGTGATAGAAATGTTGGATTTTGATAATTTAATTTCTTAAACAACTAGAATTTTTTTAGGCAAGAAAATGGAAAAAAATCATCTTTTAGGAATTTTTTTTTCAATAAATTATTCTAAAACTATCATCGAGATAACTAAGTCTTTATTCTAGTTTCCTTTATTACCATATACAACTTTAGTAAATTTAGCTATAATTTTTTTTGTTTTTCACTTATTTCTTTTTACTTTGTTTTTCAAATATCCAAATGAATTTTTCTTTTTTGGCATGATATATTGGAAGTCTTATTGCAAGTTTATTCAACAAGCACCACTTGGAATGTTTAATTTTTTTCAACTAAGATTGATTTTTTAGGGATGGAGATCAAATTTAGTAAGAATGGAAGTGGACATGCATGAAATATGGCACTATTAAGCAATGTTGCATCACACGTAGTTACCTTTAGAGATTTTCATAACTAGCTATTATTGTTGGAGGATTCTTTGCAATTGTAGTAGTGATACTCTACGTTTTCCTTATATTTCAACATCTTAGATCTTATTCCAATCCAGAGGTTTGCTTTAAGTTTATTATCTGACAATGTAAATTCTCATTTATCATCATGATCATTATTGGGCCTTTACCTTGCCATTTGGACCTACCTAAAACTAATCCATGTTCTAATCTATTCCAATCCATATATAAATATTTTTATTTTTTTTTTATATTTTTTTGTAACTTACCTAAATAAAAAATAGATTTAATAGTAGAGTTATCTATATATAATTAAATTGATTCTCCGATATAATTATTAATTATTTTTGAGTTTTCATTTTATTTCTCTCCCAAATCTTTACCTTATGACTCATCAATTAGATTTATTTGTAATTTGAACATTTTTGAATATCATTGTTATAATTTTATGAGTGTTTATTTATTATATTATTCTTAAATATGTTTGGGTGGAATAATATTGAGCTAATTGATTACTTGGAATTTTTTTGCGTTACATATATATTGGAGGTAATGCATTTGTACAATGATAAAATATCTATAACTAATGGTAGTATGCCTCAGGTTGGAGACTTTTTAGACGTAGTCTCTATAAATTTTTGGGAGGTAAGACTATCGATATATTAAACTTTTCTAGATCACTCATTAAAATGGGAGTCTGTATACTGGGTATGACTTCCAAGACCTCCATTTATTATATATATTTTTTAATAATAGGACCACCTGATTTATGGCCTGCTCAATTTTTTTTCTTTATTTATAATTAGGGTTGCTGTTTGAGTTTTGATTTAGTGTTTTATTTCTTTTTTTCTATCATAATATTTTCTTCTTTAATTGATAAGCTAGGGTTTGCAAAGCATAAAAGTATGTCTGCATTTACATGGTGTTACTATACGTGTGCACTTAGTTTATGCAATAGATCTACATGGTAATAGCTGACGTGACTGCAGAGTGATGTCGATGTAGTGTTAGTGTTGATGTGGAACAATGATAGTGTGTGTGTTTGTGTGGAGGACAATATATTAATGGATTATCAGCATGGTTGTGGCGTCGACAGCAGTATTTGTGCAGTGGCATTGACAATGTGATAGTATTTGTGGTGTTGAGGCAAAGTGTATGCAGTGTCTGATACTGTGGCAGTGGAAGAGGTGTCAACATGGTATTAATGTGTATGGTGTAGTGTTGTGTTGTGTTGTGTGCACAATAAGAGTGAATGTGTAATAGTTTGGGCATTATGGTGTAAGTGTAATAGTGCAATGTGGTGTGAAGTGTAGTGCAGTGCATTGAGGTATGTAGAGTGATGTAATGTGTAGTTCACATAAATCTTATATGGAAATCAGTTTCCTTAACTTGGCTGTATATTTTTTAATTATTGGGATCTTATTAATTGCTTAAAAAGTTAGAATGACTTAGTAGTATGTTTTTTACATAGCTGTAGCTTAGTCATAATTGTACAGCTATATGTTTTCTTTACATGACTGTCAACTTTAAAGTTGGCCATACACCTAACTTTTATTTATTTCTTTATGCTTTGCTGAGAGTACTCAATTTGTGAGATAACATAATGATTTTGTCTTCTATATAAGAGTTTTTTATGTATGTTTTTAAATTAATTTTTTCCTGTTGCTAGTCTTCAATAATATTTTTTAAGCGTTATTTATTTTAATATCTTATATTATTTTATATATTAAAGGTATATCATGGTCTATATATGAGCGATCCTTAAATTACACAATCTTCTCATATAATAATTTAAATTTGATATTATAAAAAAATAATAAATATATAAATAATAATAATAATTTATATTAAATATGATTAAAATAACTATTTTTTGATTATAATTTAATTAAAATATTATACTTAATTTTATCTGAAATATTTATTTATGATATTTAAATATTTGTATTACACAACATTATATAATTTATTATACAATTATAATATTTATAAAATATTTTAATTAATATATAAAAATATATAAAATTACAACTAATAAAAACTAAAATAAACAATTGTTTGATTACAAAAAATTTATAAAATTATATGAATAAATGAATAAATAAGTAACTATTTATAAAAATAAAGTATAAAATAATATTTTATTATTATAGAAATTTTTTAAAAAATATAATGACAGATTTTAAATTTTTGAATTATTAAAAAAATATTTTAATTTTTCATAAAATTTTAAAGAAAAAAAGTTGATGTTTTAAGATTAGTATATTGTTGTTTTAATTATGTCAAAAAAAATTGATTATTTAAAAAATTAATATTTCAGTGTAGTTATTAAATAAACACTTCAAACATTAAAATTTATAATGTTTAAAAGATTTTAACGATATGCTTTTATAATTATTTCATATTATATTAATAAAAGATAAATTGAATTCTTATAAATTTATGACACTTTAATATATATATATATATATGAATACTTTATTATTATATAATATTATTTTAATATTTATTAAATAATATCATTTTTGGTTAAATAAAGATCTATTTCTATTATTTTATTTAAATTAATTATTTTTTATAATTTAATTTTAGTGTTATTTTTTTATATTTTATTTTATAATAGTTTAGTATATATATAAGGTTTTTTTAAAATTCTTTTTATCAAAAAACAAAGCCCACACTTCAAATTGTGCATTTAATGGTAGCAATAACAATGTTTTAAGGTTCTCACAGGAGATATACAATGTCATAGCTTACGGTGGTGTTCATTTAGACATGAGAATAATGCATGTAGATTGGGTTCCCATCTACAGGCTCTTCGTGTGGGTAAACCCCCCCCCCCCCCCCCCCCCCTCTACTGGCAATTTCACATCATGGACACTCCGGTAAGCTCATATAGGTAAAAGATGTTGTGTGGACTAGATTCATCATTGGGGGTCATAACATCTGCTATTGCTTCAGGCAACAAAATCTGATACGAGTAATGAGTGTGCAGATAAACTGATGCCATGAAGCCACTCTATGATGGATGCGTATGAATCCATCAGTGATGACATTGAGAGTGGTGTTCGACATGTTGTTGTTTCACATGTGAGTAATTTTTTGCTCTTTGCTTGACCCTATTTCTTTTTATTTTTGAGTTTCCTAGAAATGTTTGAAAAAATTAGTATTTCTATTTTATCTAATTTAGAAATAGCAACTCACTTTTTTTGAAGAAAAAGTCAATCATAAAAATCATACATAAGAAAATTTATTTAGGTAGATGTCACATTTGAATTACAATGGAATAATGTCGTGCTGAGCTTTATCTAGAAATTTATTAGTTAGATAGATCAAATTAAAATTAAACTGGTATACCCTAAATAATAAATAATAAAACTCATTTTTTTAATATAATTTTAAATATTCATTTTATTATTTATTTGTATATTTTTATATAATTATTAATTTCAAATTAATTTATGAGTTAAACAAATATAATTTATATAAATTATTTTTCATCAAAAAAATTATTGATAAACTTTTTAAAGAATGAAAAATTTTCAAAACAAAAAATTTTTTTATAGTAATTTATTTTGCTTTTCTTCTGAATCATTTAAGGTTTTGTAATTATATTTTATTTGATATCTATCTTATTAATAATAGATTATTAATATATTTTTTTGATCATTATTAGAATATTTATCAATAAAAATGTTTATATTGAATTTATATGATATATAAATATAATGATTATTATGACTAAATATAATAATCGCTTTTGAAAAAAATTTAAAAATTATTATATTTTCAAATGTTATAACCTTAGAAAATGTGAAAAAATAAAAAAATATTTTTCTTTATTATTTTATTGTTTAAATAAAACCTATACACCACTAAATGCCTAAATACTTAATGACTAAACTATAAAATCCTGATACCCCTATATAGATAATCCTTTAAATTGGTATACACTAAATAATAATTAATAAATCTCATTTTTATTTGTTTTCATTATATTTTAAAAAATTCATTTTGATTGTTTAGTTTTTTATTTTTATATATGTATTAATTATAAATAAATTATGAGTTAAAAATATAATTTATTAAAAATATTTTTCATCAAAAAATAGATAAGCTTATAAAAATCATAAAAATTTAAAAACAAATAATTATTATTTAGTGATATATTTTGTTTTGCTTTTGAATCATTTTAGGTTTTGATATTATATTTTAAGTAATATCAATCTTATTCATAATAAATATTTAATTTTTTTTGATAATTATTAGAATATCTATCAAAAAGATTGTTTATATTGAATTTATATGATATATAATTATTATAAATATATATTGTATTCACTTTTGAAAAGAAATTTAAAAATTTTTTTATTTTCAAAGGTTATAACCTTAAAAAATGAGAAAAAAATAATAAAAATAAATTTTTTATTATTTCAATTTTAAAATAAAACCTATAGATCATTAAATGCTTACTTACTTAAATCAGTAAGCTCATATACCCCAAAACCCCTAAATACATAAACCTTTTAACAGCTATATACTACTTAATAAATAATAAATCTCATTTTTATTTTTATTTTTTATAATTTTAAATATTCATTTTAATTATTTATAGTTTAAATTTTTAGAAAAATTAATTACAAAGTAAATTTATAGTGAGACAAATATTATTTAAATAATTTATTTTTAATCAATAAAAAATATAAGCATATAAAATGAAGGAAATATTTAAAAATGAAATATTATTATTTAGTAATATATTTTGATTTGATTTTGAATCATTTTGTATTTTGTAAATATATTTTAATTAATATTATATTATTAATAATAGTTTATTAATTTAATTTTTGATCATTATTATACTATCTATCGTTAAAATATTTATATTGAATTTATATGATATATAATTAGTAAGATTAATATAATTATACATGGTATTCACATTTCAAAAATTTTAAAAATTATTTTATTTTCAAAGGTTATAACCTTTGAAAATCAGATAAAATCAAAAAAAAATTTTATTTTATTATATAAATACAAACTATAAAGAACAAAATGGCTAAAAAGATAAATTACTAAACTCCTAAATGACAAAACCCCTAAATTAACAATCGATTAAACCGGTATACCACATATAATAAATCATAAATCTCATTTTAATTTGTAATCATTATAACTTTTTAAATATTCATTTTAATATTTTTTAGTTTTATTTTTATAGAATTTTAATTACAAAATAATAATGAGTGAGACAAATAATTAAATATATTATATTTTAAGAAAAAAAACTAAGGTTATAAAAATAAACAAAATTTAAAAAATTTAAAGTTTTTTTAGTAATTAATTTACTTTGATTTTGAATATTTTAGGTTCTGCAATATATTTTAATTAATAACTTTCTTATTAATAATAGTTTATTAATTTATTTTTCGATCATTATAATAATATATATTAATAAAATTTTTTATATTAAATTGACATCAAATATAATTATTAAGATTATTATAACTAAGTATTGCATTCAAATTTTAGAAAGATTAAAATTATTATATTTTCAAAGGTAATAACCTTTGAAAATCACGAAAATTCATAAAAATAAATTTTTTGTTATTTCATTGATTAACTAAAACTGATAAACACCTAAATGTGGCAAACATAAATATCAATAAACACCTTATCCCCATAACCACAAAAAACTTAAACCATTAAATAGGTATACTCTAAATATAATCATAAATCTATTTTTATTAGTATTCATTATAATTTTAAATATTCATTTTAATTATTTACAATTTATTTTTTAGAAATATTAATTACAAAATAAATTATTAGTGAGACAGATATAATTTAAATAATTTATTTTTCATCAAAAAATATATGCTTATAAAATGAGGCAAAATTTTTAAAATAAAAATATTATTTAGTAATATATCATATTTTGATTTTGAATCATTTAGATTCTACAATTATATTTTAATTTATATCATTCTTATTAATACTAGTATATTAATTTATTTAATTGATCATTATTATAATATCTATTAATAAAATTATTTATATTTAGTTTACATTATATATAATTATTAAAATTCTTATAATTAAATATTATATTACATTTAAAAAAATTTAAAATTATTATATTTTCAAAGGTAACAACCTTCAAAAATTAAAAAAATTCAAAAAATTAAATTTTTGTTTTTTAATTCTTTAGATAATAACTATAATCACTAACGGTCTAAACACTTAAATCAAAAAATCCTAAACCCAAAAACACCTTAATACTTAACCCATTAAACCCGGATATCCTGAATAATAACTAATAAATCTCAATTTATTCGTTTTCATATAAATTTAAATAATTAATTTTAATTCTTTATTAGTTCATTATTATAGAATTATTAAATTACAAAATACATTATGAGTAAGTCAAATTAATTTAAATAATTTATTTATATAACAAAAATATAAAGTTATTAAAAAAAGCAAAACATTAAAAAATATTATTAAGTAATATATTTTACTTTGATTTTGAATATAAATTTAGATTTTGCAAATATATTTTAAATAATATCTATCTTTTAATAATAGTTTATTAATTTGTTTGATCATTATTAGAATATCTAGAATATACTTATTTATATTGAATTTAAAGACTTATAATAATTAAGATTATTATAACTAACTATATATTAATTTCAAAAAAGTTTAAAAATTATTATATTTCACAAGGTTATAACCTTCACAAATTAAAAAAATAATAACAATAAATTTTTTGTTATATCATTGTTTAATAAAACTTATAAACCACAAAATACCTAAATACTTAAACCTCTAAACTCCTATACACAAAAGCCCCTAAATACTTAAACCTTTAAACTAGTAAACCTTAAATATAATTTTAATAATTTATTAAAGTATTAATTACAAAATAAATTATGAGTGATACAAATATAATTTAAATATTATTTTCATAAAAAAAATATAAGCTTATAAAAAGAAGCAAAAACTAAAAAAATAATCTATTATGTAGTAATATTTTTTATTTTAATTTTGAATCAATTTGGGTTTTTATAAATATTTTTAATTAATATTTATCTTATTAATAATAGTTTATTAATTTAATTTTTGATCATTATTATAATATCTATCATTAAAATTGTTTATATTGAATTTATATGATATATAATTAGTAAGATTAATATATTATACATAGTATTCACATTTCAAAAAATTTAAATATTATTATATTTTCAAAGGTTATAACTATGAAATGAGAAAAAATTACAATTTTTTTGTTATTTTATTGTTTTAATAAAACTAAAACCCACTAAATGCCTAAAAACATAAATCGCTAAAGTCATAAATGAAAAAACCTCTAAATACTTAAAATATTAAACTAGTATACATTAATAATAATTCATAAATCTCATTTTAATTTTTATTCAGTATAATTTTACATTTAATTTTTAATTATTTATCCATTTATTTTTATAGAAATATTAATTACAAAATAAATTATTAGTGAGATAGATCTAATTTAAATTAGACTGGTATACCCAAAATTATAAAGAATAAATCTCAATATTATCTTTTTCATTATAATTTTAAATATTCATTTTAATTATTTATTGTTTATTTTTATATAAATATAATTTAAAAAATAAATTATGAGTTAAACAAATATAATTATATATATTAATTTTCATCAAAAAATATGGATAAACTTTTTTAAAAGAAAAAAAATTTCAAAACAACAAATATTATATAGTAATATATTTGATTTATTCTGAATCATTTTAGGTTTTTTTATTATATTTTAATTGATACCTATCTTATTAATAATAGTTATTAATTTAATTTTTGATCATTTTTAGAATATTTATCAATAATATTGTTTATAATGAATTTATATGATATATAAATATAATGATTATTATAACTAAATATTGAAGTTCACATTTGAAAAAATTTTATAAATTATTATTTTCAGATGATATAACCTTTGAAAATAATAAAAAAATAATAAAAATAAATATTTTGTATTTTAATTTTAAAAAAACCTATAAAATCACTAAATGCATATGCAATAAAATCATTAAACTCCTAAGGCCCATAATGCCTAAATACATAAACTATTAACTACTATATACTACTTTAATAATTAAGAAATCTAATTTTATTTCAATTTAATATTATTTTAAATATTCATTTTAATTATTTATAAGTTATTTTATAGAAATATTTATTACAAATAAATTATGAGTGCGACAAATATAATTTAAATAATTTATTTTTAATAAAAAAAATGTATACGCTTATAAAAGAACTAAAATTTAAAAATTAAAAATATTATCGAGTAATATTATTTACTTTAATTTTGAATCAATTTGGGTTTTGTAAATATTTTTTAATTAATATCTATCTTATTATTAATAGTTTATTACTTTAATTTTGATCATTATTATAATATCTATCAATAAAATTGTTTATATTGAATTATATGATATAATTATTAAAATTATTATAACTAAATATTATATTCACATTTCAAAAAAATTTAAATATTATATATTTTCAAAGGTTATAACCTATGAAAATTCCAAAAAATTACAAAATTTTTTTTTTGTTATTTTATTGTTTAAATAAACCTATTAATAATTAAATGCCTAAAAGATAAATCGCTAAACTCCTAAACGACAAAACTTCGAAATACTTAAACTATTAAATTGGTCATACATTAATAATAAATCATAAATTTTATTTTATTTTTATTAAGTATACTTTTAAATTTTTAATTTTATTAGGTATCATTTATTTTTATAGAAATATTAATTACAAATAATTATTAGTGAGACAGAATCTATTTTAAATAATTTATTTTTATCAATAAAAATATATATGCTTATGAAAATAGGCAAAATTTTAAATACAAAAATTTTTATATTATAATTTATTTATTTGATTTTGAATTATTTTAATTTTTGCAATTATAATTTAATCTATATCATTCTTATTAATAATAGTTTATTAATTTTTTATTGATCATTATTATAATATCTATTAATAAAATTATTTATATTGAGTTTACATTATATATAATTATTAAGAATATTATAAGTAATATTATTTTAACATTTAAAAAAAATTAAAATTATTATATTTTAAAAAGTTATAACCTTCAAAAATTAAAAAAAATCAAAAAAAATCAAAAAATTTAATTTTTTATTTTTTTAATTCTTTAAATAAAAACTATTAAATCACTAAAGTCCTAAACACTTAAATCACTAAACCCCAAAACAGCTAAATACTTAAACCATTAAACTAGTATATCCTGAATAATAAATAATAAATCTCAATTTTATTTGTATTCATTATAATTTGAAATATTCATTTTAATTATTTATTAGTTTATTTATATAGAATTATAAATTAAAATAAATTATGTGGAAGACAAATATAATTTAAATAATTTACTTTTAATAACAAAAAATATAAACTTATAAAAGAAGGCAAAACATCAAAAAAATTATATTTAGTATTATATTTTACTTTGATTTAAATAAATTTACGTTTTGAAAATATATTTTAAATAATATCGATCTTATTAATAATAGTTTATTAATTTGTTTTTTGATAATTAATATAATATCTATCAATATAATTGTTTATATTGAATTAACATGATATATAATTATTAAGATCATCATAAACTAAATATAGTATTAACATATAACAAAAAATTTAAAATTGTTAGATTATTTTCAAAGGTTATAACCTTCAAAAATGAGAAAAATAACAAAAATAAATTTTTTGATATATCATTGTTTAAATTAAACTTATAAACCATTAAATGCCTAATACATAAATCTCAAAACTCCTAAACACCGAAGGCCCTATATACCTAAACCTTTAAACTTGTAAACCTTAAATATAATTTAAATAATTTATAGAAATATTAATTAACAAATAATTATGAGTGAAAAAATAATTTAAATAATATATTTTACAACAAAAAAATATATAAGCTTATAAAATGATGCAAAACTAATAAAAAAATTTTTATTTAGTAATAAATTTTAGTTTGATTTTGAATCATTTTAAGTTTTTTAATTATATTTTAAATTATATCTATCATATTAATAATAGTTATTAATTTGTTTTTTGATAATTGATATAATATTATCAATAAAATTGTTTATATTTAGTTAATATTATATATAGTTATAATAATTATTATTACTAAATATTGTATTCACATTTTTAAAAAATTTTAAAATTAGTATATTTTAAAATGTATGACATTTGAAAATTTCGAAAAAATATCAAAAATAAATTTTTGTTATTTCATTGTTTAAATAAACGCTATAAACCACTAAATGCCTTAAATACTTAAATCAATAACTTCTAAATCTCAAAACTCTAAATAGATAAATTTTTAAAACACGTATATCCTAAATAATAAATAATAAATACATTTTTATTTTTTTCATTATAATTTTAAATATCATTTTAATTATTTATTGTTTATTTTTATATAAATATTAATTACAAAATAAATTATAAGTTAGACAAATATCATTTATATAAATTATTTTTCAACAAAAAATATAGATAAACTTATTAAAAGAAGAAAAAATTAAAAACAAAAATTATTATATAGTAATATATTTTACTTTGTTTCTGAATCATTTTAGGTTTTGTAATTATATTTTAATTGATATCTAACTTATAATAATAGATTATAATTTATTTTTTGATCATTATTAGAATATTTATAATAAAAATATTTATTTTTAATTTATATGATAAATAAATTTAATAATTATTATAACTAAAGTATTGTATTCACTTTTTGAAAAAAATTTTAAAATTATTATTGTTCTATGATTATAACCTTTGAACAGTGAAAAAACAAAAAAAAGATATTTTTTTATTATTTCGTTGTGTAAAATAAACCTATAAATCACTAAATGCCTAAACACTAAACACTAACTAAAAATCCTGATACCCCTATATGGATAATCCTTTAAATTGGTATACCCAAAATAATAATTTGTAAGTTTCATTTTTATTTGTTTTCATTATAATGTAAAAAATTCATTTTGATTGTTTAGTTTTTTATTTTTATATAAGTATTTATTATAAATTAAATTATGAGTTAAAAATATAATTTATAAAAATTATTTTTTATCAAAAAATTGATAAGCTTATAAAAAGAATAATATTTTTAAAAAAATAATTATTATTAGTAATATATTTAGCTTTGATTTTGAATCATTTTAGGGTTTGATATTATATTTTAAGTAATATCAATCTTATTCATAATAGATTTTTAATTTATTTTTGATAATTATTAGAATAACTATCAATAAAATTGTTTATATTGAATTTATATGATATATAATTATTATGATTATTATAATTAAATATTGTATTCACTTTTTAAAAAAAATTAAAAACTATTATATTTTCAAATGTTATAATCTTAAAAAATGAGAAAAAATAATAAAAATAATTTTTAGTTATTTTAATTTTTAAATAAAACCTATAGCCCATTAAATGCTTACTTACTTAAATTAGTAAGATCATAAAACCCTAAATACATAAACATTTTAACATCTATATACTACTTAATAAATAATAAATCTCATTTTTATTTCTATTTATTATAAATTTAAATATTCATTTTAATTATTTATTTTTTTAATTTTTTAGAAAAATTAATTACGAAATAAATTTCGAGTGAGACAAATATTATTTAAATAATTTATTTTTCATCAAAAAAATATATGCTTATAACAAGAATGAAAAATTTAAAAATTAAATATTATTATTTAGTAATATATTTTGATTTGATTTTGAATCATTTTGTGTTATGTAAATATATTTTAATTAATATTTATATTATTAATAATACTTTATTAATTTAATTTTTGATCATTATTATAATATCTATCATTAAAATTGTTTATATTGAATTTATATGATATATAATTAGTAAGATTAATATAATTATACATAGTATTCACATTTCAAAAAATTATAAAAATTATTTTATTTTTAAAGGTTATAACCTTTGTAAATCAGAAAAAATCTAAAAAAAAATTTTTAAAATTTTATTATATAAATAAAACCTATAAACCACTAAATGCCTAAAAACATAAATTGATAAACTCCTAAACGAAAAAACTCCTAAATAATCAAACCATTAAACAGGTATACCACATATAATAAATCATAAATCTTAGTTTAAATTTGTATTCATTATAATTTTAAATATTCATTTTAATTATTTATTACTTTATTTTTTATAGAAATATTAATTATAAAATAAATAATGAGCGAGACAACTATAATTTTAATAATTTATTTTTAATCAAAAAAAAAATATAAGCTTATAAAAAGAAGAAAAAATTTAAAAACAAAAAATTATTATTTAGTAATATATTTTACATTGATTTTTAATAAATTATATATAGGTTTTGCAATTATATTTTAATTGCTATCAATCTTTTTAAGAATAAATTATTAATTTATTATTTGATCAATTTTATTATATATAACAAAAAAATTATTTATATTGAATTTAAATGTCTTATAATTATTAAGATTATTATAACTAAATATAAATTTACATTTGAAAAAAATTTAAAAATTATTATATTTTCAAAAATTATAACCTTCAAAAATGATAAAAAATCATAAAAATAATTTTTAAATTAATTTTTTTGTTATATCATTTTTAAATAAAACTTATAAAACATTAAATGCCAAAATACATAAATATCTAAACTCCTAAACCCCAAAACCCCCTAAATACTTAAACCATTAACCTATATAACCTAAATAATAAATAATAAATCTCATTTTATTTGTATTCATTATAATATTAATATTCATTTTAATTATTTTTAGTTTATTTTTATAGAAATATTAATTACAAAATAATAATGAGTGAGACATATATAATTTAAATAAATTATTTTTATGAATTAAAATATAAGCTTATAAAAATAAACAAAATTTCAAAAATTTAAATTATATTTAGTAATATAATTTACTTTGATTTTGAATTTATTTGGGTTCTGCAAATATATTTTAATTAATATGTCTTATTAATAATAGTTTATTAATTTATTTTTTGATCATCAAAATAATATATATTAATAAAATTTTTTATATTGAATTTACATCAAATATAATTATTAAGATTATTATAACTAAGTATTGTACTCATATTTTAGAACTATTAAAAAATTATTATATTTTCAAAGGTTATAACCTTTTAAAATCACAAAAATTCATAAAAATAAATTTTTTGTTATTTCATTGATTAAATAAAACCTATAAACACCTAAATGCGTAAACATATAAATCAATAAACTTATTAACCCCAAAACCACCATAAACATAAACCATTAAATATGTATACCCTAAATAATAAATCATAAATCTCATTTTTATTAGTATTCATTATAATTTTATATATACATTTTAATTATTAATTAGTTATTTTTATAGAAATATAAATTAAAAAATAAATTAATAGTTAGACAAGTATAATTTAAATAATTTATTTTTCATCAAAAAATATATAAGCTTATAAATGGATACAAAAATTTAAAAAATTAATATTAATATTTAGTAAAATATTTCACTTTGATTTTGAATCATTTAGGTTTGTAAATATATTTTAAACAGTATTTATCTTATTAATAATTGTTTATTAATCTTTTGTATGATCATTATTATAATATATATCAATATAATTGTTTATATTAAATTTATGTGATATATAATTATCATGTAAATTTATCATAACTAAATGTAGTATTCACATTTAAAAAAAATTAAAAATTGTTATAGTTTCAAAGGTTATATCCTTCAAAAATGAGAACAAATAATGAAAAATTTTTTTTGTTATTTTATTTTTTAAATAAAACTATAAACTACTAATGCTTAAACACTTAAATTCACTAAATTCTTAAGTCCCAAAACTCCTAAATATATAATCTTTTAAACCTGTATATTTTATCTTATTAATACAAGTTTTATTTAATATCTATCTTATTAATATATTTTACTTTGATTTTGAATCATTTAGGTTTTGCAAATAATTTTATATATCTCTCTTATTAATAATAATTTATTAATTTATTTATTATCATCATCATAATATCTATAAAAAAAATTATTTATATTGAATTTACATAATATAAAATTATTTAGATTATTATAACAAATAATATTTTCACATTTTAAAAAAATTTAAAAATTATTAAGTTTCAAAGGTTATAACATTTGAAAATAAGAAAAAATAAAAAATAAATTTTTTGTTATTAGATTTTTAAATTAAATCTATAAACCACAAAATACCTAAATTCTTAATGACTAAACTCCTAAACCCCGAGCCATAAATACATAAGCCTTTAAATTAGTATACTCTAAATAATAAATAATAAATCTCATTTTTATTAGTATTCATTATAATTTTAAATATTATTTTAATTATTTATCAGTTTATTTTTATAGAAATATTAATTACAAAATAAATTATTAGTGAGATGGATATAATATAATAATTTATTTTTCATCAAAAAAATATAAGATCAAAAAAAGGGCAAAATTTTTAAAACAAAATATTATTATTTAGTAAGTTATTTTAATTTAATTTTAAATAATTTTTAAATTTTGCAATTATATTTTAATTTATTCATTCTAATTAAAAATTGTTTATTAATTTATTTAATGATCATTATTAATATCTAGTAATAAAATTATTTATATTGATTTTACATTTATATAATTATCAAGATTATTATAACTAAATATTATATTCACATTTTAAAAAAATTAAAACTATTATATTTTCGAAGGTTATAACATTCGAAAATTAGATAAAATCACTTAAGGCAGAAACACTTAAATGACTAAACCCCAAAACACCTAAATACTTAAACCATTAACCTGTATATCCTGAATAATAATTAATAAATCTCAATTTTATTTGTATTCATTATAATTTTAAATATTTATTTTAATTATTTATTAGTTATTTTTAGAGAATAATAAATTACAAAATAATTTATGAGGAAGACAAATATAATTTAAATAATTTAATTTTAATAACAAAAATATAAGCTATAAAAAAAGCAAAATATTAAATAAAATTATTATTTTGTAATATATACTTTGTTTTTGAATAATTTAGATTTTGTAATTTATTTAAATAATATCTATCTTATTAATAATAGTTTATTAATTTATTTATTGATCATTATATAATATCTAGCATTGTGATTATTTATATTGAATGTTAAATGACTTATATTTATTAAGATTTATAACTAAATATTATATTTACATTTGAAAAAAAATTAAAAATTTTATATTTTCAAAGGTTATAACCTTAAAAAAGTAGAAAAAAAATAAAAATAAATTTTTTGTTATATCATTGTTTAAATAAACCTTATAGACCACTAATACCTAAACACTTAAAATCATAAACTCCTAAACACAAAGCCCCTAAACCACTTAAAACATTAAACTCGTAAAACATTAAATATAATATAAATAATTTGTTTTTCATCAACAAAAAATATAAGCCTTATAAAAAAAGAAAAAACTAAAAAACAAAATTATTATTTGGTAATAAATTTTACTTTGATTTTGAATAATTTTAGGTTTGCATTCTATTTTAATTTATATCTATCATATTAATAATAGCATATTAATTTATTTTTGATAATGATATCGTATCTATCAATAAAATTGTTTATATTAGTTTATATAATATAATTATAATGATTCTTTTTACAAAATATTGTATTCACATTTTTTAAAAAATTTAAAATTATTATATTTTCAAATGTTATAACCTTTGAAAATGTGAGAAAATATCAAAAATAATTTTTTTGTTATTTCATTATTTAAATAAATCCTATTAAACTAATAAATGCCTAAACACGTAATCAATAATCTGAATCTCGAAACCCTAAATAGATAATCCTTTTTAACTGGATACCCTAACAATAATAAATAATAAATCTCAATATTAATTTTTTCATTATAATTTAAAATATCAGCTTTAATTATTATTCTTTATTTTTAATAAATATTAATATACAATTAAATTAATGAGTTAGACTAATATAATTATATAAATTATTTTCATTACAAAAAATATGGATAAACTTATAAAAAGAAGAAAAAAATTTGACGAAAATAAACATTTATTATATGTATATAATTTGCTTTCCCAGTCTAAAATCATTTAGGTTTTGTAATTATATTTTAATTGATATCTATCTTATTAATAATAGATTATTAATTTAGTTTTTGATCATTATTAGAATATTTATCAATAAAATTGTTTATATTGAATTTACATGATATATAGTATAAAGATTATTATAACTAAAAAATTGAATTCACTTTTGAAAAAAAAATTTAAAAATATTATATTTTCAAAGGTTATAACATTTGAAAATATCAAAAAAATAATAAAAAAAAAAATTTTTATTTATTTTTAAATAAAACCTATAACCACTAAATGCATACACAATTAAATCAGTAACTCTCCTAAACCTCATATGCCTATACAAACCTTAAACCACTAGATACTACTTAATATTAATAAATCTAATTTTTATTTCTATTTATTATAATTCTAAAGATTTATTTTACTTATTTATTAGTTTATTTCTATAGAAATATTTATTAGAAAAATAAATTATAGTATGAGAAATATTAATTAAATAATTTATTTTTAATCAATAAAAGTATTTACTCTCATAAAATAAAAAAAATTTTAAATTAAAAAAATATATTAAGTAATATAGTTTACTTTAATTTTGAATCAATTTGGGTTTTTAAATATTTTTTTAATTAATATCTATCTTATTATTAATAGTTTAATTAATTTAATTTTGATCTTTATTATAATATCTCGCAATAAAAATTGTTTATATTGAATTTATATGATATATAATTAATATATTATTATAACTAAATATTATATTCACATTTCAAAAATGTTAAATATTATTATATTTTGATAGGTTATGACTATGAAAATGAGAAAAAATTACAATTTTTTTATGTTATTTTATTGTTTAAATAAAACCTATAATCGCTAAAAGCCTAAAAAACATAAATTGCTTAAAGTCATAATGACAAAAACCTCTAAATACTTAACATTAAACTGGTATACATTAATTATAATATAAATTTCATTATAATTTTTTTTAGTTTAATTTTAAATTTTATTTAATTATATCAGTTTATTTTTATAGAAATATTAATTACAAAATAAATTATTAGTTAGATAGATCTAATTTAAATTAAACTAGTATACCCTAAAAATAAATAATAAAACTCATTTTTTTGATTATAGTTTTAAATATTCATTTTAATTATTTATTTGTATATTTTTATATAAATATTAATAACAAAATAAATTATAAGTTAAACAAATATAATTTATATAAATTATTTTTCATCAAAAAAATATAGATAAATGCCTAAGCACTTAAATAACTAAACTACAAAATCACGATACCCCTATATAGATAATCCATTAAACCGGTATACCGTAAATAATAATAAATAATTTTTATTTTTTTCATATAATTTAAAAATTAATTTTGATTGTTAGTTTATATATATATATATATATATATATATATATATATATATTAATATAATAAATTATGAGTTAAAAATATAATTTATTAAAAATATTTTTCATCAAAAATAGATAAGCTTATAAAAATCATAAAAAAGTTAAAAAACAAATAATTATTATTTTGTGATATATTTTGCTTTGCTTTTGAATCATTTTAGGTTTTGATATTATATTTTTAAGTAATATAATCTTAATTCATAATAGATTTTTTAATTTATTTTTTGATAAGTATTAGAATATATATCAATAAAATTGTTTATATTGAATTTATATGATATATAATTAATTATGATTATTATAAATATATAGTGTATTCACTTTGAAAAATAAATTTAAAATTATTAATATTTTCAAAGGTTATAACCTTAAAAAAATGAGAAAAAATAATAAAAATAAATTTTTGTTATTTCATTTTTAAAATAAAACCTATAGATCATTAAATGCTTACTTACTTAAATCAGTAAGCTCATAGACCCCGAAAACTCTAATACATAAACCTTTAAACAGCCTATATACTACTTAATAAATAATAAATCTCATTTTTATTTCCTATTAGTATATTTTAAATATTCATTTTAATTTTTTATCAGTTTAATTATTTAGAAAAATTAATTACAAAAGAAATTTTTTGAGTGAGACAAATATTATTTATATATTTTATTTTTATCAATAAAAATATAATCTTATAAAAAGAAGGAAATATTAAAAATTAAATATTATTATTTAGTAATATATTTTGATTTGATTTTGAATCATTTTTGTTATGTAAATATAATTTATTTGATATTACATTGTTAATAAACGTTTATTAATTTAATTTTTCATCATTATTATATCTATCATTTAAAATTATTTATATTGAATTTATATGATATATAATTAGTATGATTAATATAATTATACATGGTATTCACATTTCAAAAAATTTTTAAAATTATTTTATTTTTAAAGGTTATAACTTTGAAAATCAGATAAAATCAAAAAAAAAAATTTATTTTTATTATTAAATAAAAACTATAAACCACTAAATGCCTAAAAACATAAATTGCTAAACTCGTAAACGACAAAACCCCTAATTAACAATCCATTAAACCGTATACCAATATATAATAAATCATAAATCTCATTTTATTTGTATTCAGTATAATTTTAAATATTCATTTTAATTATTTATTAGTATATTTTTATAGAAATTTTAATTGCAAAATAAATAAAGAGTGAGACAAATTAATTTTAATAATTTATTTGTATCAAAGAATAAAGTATAAGCTTATAAAAGAAGTAAAAATTTAAAAAAAAAAATTATCATTTAGTAATATATTTTACTTTGACTTTGGAATCATTATAGGTTTTGCATTTATATTTTAATTGTTATCAATCTATTTAATATAGTTATTAATTTATTTTTGATCAGTATTATAATATCGTATCAATAAAATTACATTATATTGAATTTAAATGTCTTCTAAATATTAAGATTATTATAACGAAATATTATAATTTACATTTGAAAAAAATAATTTAAAATTATTATATTTTCAAGGTACCTTCGAACATGATAAAAAATCACAAAAATAAATTTTTTTATTATTGTATTATTTAAAATAAAACTTATAACCACTAAATGCCTAATCATTTAAATATCTAGACTCCTTATCACCAAAACCCCCTAAATACTTAAACCATTAAATCTATTTAACCTATATAATAAATAATATTTTTTTTATTTGTATTCATTATTATTTTAAATATTCATTTTTTTTATTTTTAATTTATTTTTATATAAATATTAATTACAAATAAAAATGAGTGAGACATGTAATTTAAATATATTTTTTATGAAAAAAAATAAGCTAATAAAAATAAACAAAATTTCAAAAATTAAAAATTTATTTAGTAATATAATTACTTTGATTTTAATATTTGGGTTCTGCAAAAATATTTAATTAATATCTATCTTATAATAATAGTTTATTAATTTTTTTTTCGATCAATTTAATAATATATATTAATAAAATTTTTATATTAAATTTACATCAATATATTATTACGATTATTAAAACTAAGTATTGCATTCTTATTTTAGAAAAATTATAAATTATTATATTTTCAGAGGTAATAACCTCTGAAAAACACGAAAATTCATAAAAATAAATTTTTGTTATTTTATTGATTAAATAAAACCTATAAACACCTAAATGTCCAAACATAAAGTAATAACTCCTTAACCCCAAAACTACAAAAATCTTAACCATTAAATAGGTATACACTAAATAATAAATAATAAATCTATTTTATTAGTATTCATTATAATTTTAAATATTCATTTTAATTATTTATCAATTTATTTTTATAGAAATATTAATTACAAAATAAATTATTAGTGATGCAGATATAATTTAAATAATTTATTTTTCATCTATAAATATATATGCTTATAAAATAAGGCAAAATTTTAAATAAAAAATATTATTTAGTAATATTCTTATTTGATTTGTCATTAGATCTACAATTATATTTTAATTTATATCATTCTTATTAAATAGTTTATTAATTTATTTATTGATAATTATTATAATATCTATTAATAAAAATTTTTATATTTAGTTAATATGATATATAATTATTAAGATTATTATACTAAATATTATATTCACATTTAAGATAATTTAAAATTTTTATATTTTCAAAGGTTACGACCTTCAAAATTAAATAAATTCAAAAATTAAATTTTTTGTTTTTAATCCTTTAGATAATAACTATAAATCACTAAAGGTCTAAACACTTAAATTACTAAACTATGAAACCCAAAAAGACTTAAATACTTAAATCATTAAACCAGTATATCCTAAATAATAAATAATAAATCTCATTTTTAGTTGTATTCATTATAATTTGAAATAATTATTTTAATTATTTATTAGTTTATTATTATAGAATTATAAATTACAAAATAAATTATGAGTAAGACAATTAATTTAATAATTTATTTATATAACAAAAATATAATGTTATAAAAAAGCAAAACATTAAAAAAATTATTATTATAATATATTTTACTTTGATTTTGAATAAATTTAGATTTAGCAAATAATTTTAAATAATATCAATCTTATTAAT
>JAREIK010007354.1:0-16268 GCA_029783825.1 Sapria himalayana | reverse complement strand
AAAATACATAGATATATAGATCAATAGATAGATAGATCGACAGATAGACATATAGATCGACAAATAGATAGATAGATATATATATATATATAGACAGACATATAGATAGATTGATAGATATATCGAGAGATAGATAGATAGATATATTGATAGATAGATAGATAGATTTGTAAATTAATAGATCTATAGATAATAGATAGACATATATACATACATATAGACAAATGGATATACAGACACATAGAAAGATTGATAGTTATATATATAAATAAATTGAAAGACAAATTGTATGAAAAATAGATTAACACAGATAAACATATAGACATACATATAGATATATATACAGATAGTTAGACATATTGATTATTAAACAGATTGATTGTTATATAAATAGATAGAAAGATACACAAAATGATAGACATATAGTTACATAGATTAAATTTTTTGATATAAAGATAAAAAATTGATAGATAGATAGACAAATAGATCGAAAATTAAATAGATAGACACATAGACAGATAGATAAATAGATAGATAGATAGATATACCAAAAGATAGACAGATAGATAGAGAGATAGTTAGATAGATAGAAAGATAGATAGATATAATGATAAACAATTCGATATAGAGATAGTTATAAAAATAGATAGATAGACAAATAGATATAACGATAGATAGACAAATAGATATAACGATAGATAGTAATAAAGATATATAGATAGATAGAAAAATGGATAAACAGATAAATAAATTGATAGTCAGACTAATACAAAGATATATATATGTAGTTAGAATAATGATTGATAGACAAATTTATAGAAAGATTTATAGACATATTGATAAACAAATTATAGATAGATTGATATAGAGATTGATAGACAGATTAATACATAGTTAGATAGACAGACAGATAAATAAATAAATAGATGGATAGATGGAAAGATAGATTTATAGATAGATAGATAGTTATCTAGATAGTTAAATAGATAGCTAGACAGATTGATAGATAGATAAAAAGATAGACAAATAGAAAGAAAGAAAGAAAGATAGATAGATAGATAAATAGATGAATCGATAGATAGATAGAGAGATAGTCAAATAGATAGATAGATTGAAATATAGATAGATAGATAGATTGAAAGATATAGAGACAAAAAAATAGACAAATTGATATCTAGATATATAGATATATAGACAAATAGATAGAAAGATAAATAAATAGTAGATAGCCAAATTGATATATAGATATAGATAGATAGTTTTTACCAATAGATAGATGGATAAATAAACAATAGATAGCCAAATTGATAGATATATAGATAGATAGTTTTTTTAGATAGATAGATAGATAGACAAATTGTTAGACAGATAGATAGCCAAATATATAGACAAATTTATAGACAAATTGATATATCAATAGATACAAATATAGATTGATAGATATAAATATATAAAGACTGATCAATAGACAAATTGATAGACATATAGATATATAGTTAAAAAGATAGATAGATAGTTTGTTAGAAAGAAAGAAAGATAGATAGATAGACAAATAGATAGATAGACAAATTGATATATAGACAAATAGATAAAGATATAGAAATGATCGACAGATATATAAATAGATATATAGATTAATTGATAGAAAGATTAATAGATAGATAGATTGATAGATATACATATAGAAAGAAAGATTGATTGATAGATAGTCATATAGTTAGAGAGATAGATAGACTTACAAAAAGATAGATAGATAGTCTTATAGATAGATAGACAGACTAATAGATAAACAAACATAAAGAGAAATAGATAGATATACAAATAGATAGATGGTAATATAGATAGATATATTAACATATAAATAGACAAATAGGTAGACATATGGATAGACTGATTGATAGTTAGATATATAGATAAATAGATAAATAGATAATAGATAAGAAGACAGACATATATATATATAGATAAATAGACAGACAGATAGATATATATATAAAAAGAGAAATAAAAAATATATATATATATATATATATATATATCTATAGATAGCTAGATAGATAGATAGCTAGATAGATAGATAGATAAATTGTACATTGATAGAAAATAGATAGATTGATTGATAGAAAAATAGATAGACAAATAAATAGACAATTATATAGATAGATAAATATATATATATATATATATATATATATATATATCGAAAAATAAATAGACAGATAGACATATAGATAGATAAATAACAAATAGATAGACATACATATATTAATATGCATATAGATAAATAGATAGATTGATAGAAAGATTGATAGACATATAGATATATTAATATGCATATAGATAAATAGATAGATAGACGGATAGATAATTACATAGATTAACAAATAGATAGAAAGATTGATAAGCATATTGGTAGATTGATTAAAAGAAATATTGATATATAGATTGATAAACAAATAGATAGACAAATAGTTAGAAAGATTGATAGAGATTCATAGATATTTATATAGATTGATGGATAGATGATAGTTACACATATAGATAGATGCATATATATATATATATCGATAAATATATAGATAGCTTGATTGATTGAGAGATAAATAAAATGATAAAAAAGTGGATAGATAGATAGATAAATAGATGGATAGAAAATAGATAGATTGGTTGATAGATAGACATATAGATAGGTATCAACAGATAGTAAGATTGATAGACAGATTGATAGATATTGATAATTATATTGATAGATAGATTGATATAGATTGATACACATATTGATAATAAAATTAAAATTTAGAATGATAAATAGAAAGATAGATGATAGATAGATAGATAGATAGACATATAGATAGATAGATAGATAGATGGAAAATTAGATAAATAGATTAATAGATAGATAGACAAATAGATATAAAGATAGATAGATAGATAAAAAGATAGCTAAATAGATTGGTAGATAGATAGATAGATAGACAAATAGATAGCTAGTTAGACAGATAGATAGATAATCAGACATATAGAAAGATAGATAGATAGAGAGATAGATTGACAATTAGATAGACAAATAGATAAATAGATAGATAGATAAATAGATAGGAAAATAGATAGAACGTTAGATAGACATATATATAGATAGATAAATTAATAGAAAGTTCCATAAATAGATAGATAGATAAAGAAATATATAGAAAAATCAATAGATAGATAAATAGATAGATAAATAGATAGACTAATAGATAGCTTGACATAAAGATAGGAATTTAGATAGAAAGAAAGATAGATAGATAAACATATAAAAAGACATATAGAATAATAGATAGATAGACATATATATAGAAAGATAAATAGATAGATAGATATTTAGATAGTTAGATAGAGAGAGAGAGAGATAGATAGTTAGGTATATAGAAAAATAGATAGACAGATAGATAGATAGAAAGACATATTGATATATAGATAATAACATAGGATGACATATAGATAGATAGATTGATATACATATAGATAGAAAAATATATAGACATATAGATAGACAGATAGACAGAAATATATTAGACAAAAACATCGATAGATAAACTAATAGATAGTTAGATATATAGACATATCGTTATATAGAATGATAGACATATAAATAAACAGATGATAGATAGATAGATATACTGATAGATAATTTGATATTCATTTATAGAAAGTTTGATAGATATATTCATAGACAAATAAATACACAGACATATAATTAGATAGATTTATAAACAGACAGATAGATAGATAGATAGATAGATATGTAGATATAAAGATAGATTGACTAATAAATAGATAGAGAGATTTATAAATAGATAGATAGACATATAGATTGTAAATAGATAAACAGATAGATAGAAAGATAGATAGTTAATTAGACGACATATAGATAGATAAATAGATATATAGAGAAATAGACACAATATTGTCAAATAGATAGTTAGTTAGTCAGTCATTTAGGCAGACAGATAATCAGGTAGGTAGATAGATAGACAAATAGATATACATATAGATAAATAGATTGATGGACAGATAGATCGAATAAAAGATTGACAGATAAATAGACAGAAAGAAAGGCATAAAGATAGACTAATAGATAGATAAACAAATAGATTGACAAAATTATAGATATATATTTAGATAAATAGATATATAATAATTAAGAAATATATTTAGACAGACAGATACATAATAATATATATATATATATATATAGTTAGAGAAATAGATATAACATAGATATATAGATAGATAGACAAATAGATTAGTATATAGATAGATATACAAATAGATATATAGATAGATAGAAAGATAGATAGATAACATACAAACAGCCAAATAGATAGATAGATATATAGAAAAATTGTTAGACTGATATCTAGCCATATAGATATATGGACAGATAGACATATTGATAGATAGCTATATAAATAGAATTACACATTGATAAAAAGATATATATATATACAGATAGATAGATAGATAGATAGATAAACAAATAAGTAAACAGAAAGAAAGAAAGAAAGATAGATAGATATATAGAAATATAGAGAGATAGATATACAGACAGACAGATATTTAGATAGATAAACACATAGAAAGACAGATATATAGATTGATGGATAAAGAGAGAGATAGATAGTTAGATAGATAGAAAGATAAATAGATATCTAGTAAGATAGACAAATAGATAGACAAATTATTAGATAGATACATACTTAGATAAATAGATAGATAGACAGATCAATAGATATATAGATTGATAGATAAATAAATTGATCGACAGATAGATAGATAGATAGATAGATTGATATATAGATAGGTAAAGAGATTGATTGATTGATTAATTGATTTACATATAATTAGACATATAGATAAATATATAAATATACATAAACATAGATGGATAGATAATAGATAGATTAACATATAGATAATCAAAGTGATAAACAAATTGATAGACAACTAGATTGACAGAAATATTTATTATATATAGTCAAATAGATAGACATATAGATAGACACACAAATAGATAGATAGATAAATAAACATTTAGATATAAAGATAAATAGATAAACATATCGATAAACAAATAATTAGATAGATAGATAGATAAATAAATAGACAAATAGATAGAAATATTGATATATAGATAAATATACATAAACATAGATTGATAACAAATAGATCAATAGATAAATAATCAAAGTGATAGACAAATTGATAGACATTTTGATTGATAGAAATATTTATAGATACATAGTCAAATAGATAGACAAATAGATAGACATATAGATAGGCACACAAATAGATAGATAGATAGATATATATACATTTAGATATAAAGATAAATAGATAGATAGAATGATAGACATATAAATAAACAGAATGATAAAAATATAGATAGATAGATATATAGATAGATACATAGATATAAAGATAAATAATTAGATAGATAGATATGAAAATAGATAGAGATATATAAAGATAGATAGAAAGATAGATAAACACATAGATAGACAGATATATAAAGATAGATAGATATACATATAGATAAATTGATAGATAGATTGACATATAGTTAGAAAGATAGATAAATAGACATGTAGATAGATTGTTAGATAGATAAATTGATGCCTCCTTCTTTGAAAATGCTCTCAACTTTCTAGAGAGAGAAAATTTTCTAGAGAGAGAATCTACAATTTTTGTTGAGGAAGAAGCAAATTTTAAGCGAATTTTGAAGACAATGGATTTCTTAGTTAATAAGAAATCATTTTCGGATTTTGTTAAGAGGACCGCGCCTCCTTCGTCTTACTCGGACACTCAAGAAAAAAAAATATCGAGGAACCCTCGATATTTTTTTCTGCCGAAGACCTTCGAATGCTCTCTGAACCTCACAGACACACACTTGTGGGTAAATTCTTGCATGGTAGACCTCGTATTGATGATGTTTGCTCCTTCTTTGAAGCATTGAAGCTCAAAGCTTTGATTAAAATCAGGCTTATAGAAGATAAACACATGCTGATACAACTATATTCCGAAGAGGATTTCCATCGTCTATGGTTGAAAGGCATCTGGTATATCATGGGTTATCCCATGAGAATGTTCAGATGGACCCCTAACTTCATGACGAAGGAAGAATCTTCCTTGGCCCCGGTATGGCTGCTGTTTCCCATGCTTCCTATTCATCTATTTGATAAGTATGCTTTATACCGTATTGCTTGTTTGCTGGCTCTCCTCTTCTTCTTGATGGTGCTACTGCAACACTCTCTAGACCGAGTGTTGCACGTGTTTGTGTTGAGCTGGACTTACAGAAACCATTACCCAATCGTATCTGGATTGGAACTATAGATGGAGGGTGATTTTGGCAACAAATTATTCCAGAATACCTCCCTCCATTCTGCTCTTGCTGCAAAAAGATGGGTCATGGTTTAGAAGCCTGTTTAGTGAACAAGAAAAGAACAGATGATAAGCTAAAACAAGAGGAAAGAAAAATGACAGTAGGTAGAAGAGGAGATTTGATTAGATATCAAATAAAACCACAGAATACACACACTGCTCAACTAGAAATTCAGAATGGTGAGGTGGAAGAACTAAAATTAATTGAATATAACAAACCGAATATAGAAGATGAAAGGGCAGAAATAGAAGAGAGTAAGAGGAGGGAGTTGATTAGAAAAATTTCAGAATTAAATAAAAGAACTAGAGTTCAAATGAAAACTAAATCCCAAAAAAATAAAAGGTGGGCTGTCCTTGCTGAAGAGGACTCGGAGGAAGAATTTAGTTTGACCTCCCTCTATACGGATGTGGAGGAAAATGAGCTAAAGCAAAGAACAACTAAAGATGATATTAATTTAGAAAATTCTAAAACAAAACAAAAAATGGGAAATAAGGATTGGGCAATTGAAGAGTTAAAAATAATGGCTATCCAAGTAAATAGAGAATGGAAAGTGGAGAAAGGAGGAGAATTAAGCTCACTTAGAAAACCAATGAACATGAAAAAACACTTAAATAAAATATATGAGACCAAATGCACTACTAGAGCGCAAGCCAAATCCATAAAGAATGTATAATTACATTTATTGGAATATAAGGGGAATTGCAAACTCCCCTTCAAGGAATAGATTGAAAAAACTAATATACATGCATAAAATTAACCTTGTTTTAATTGCTGAACTGATGGTGGAAAAAACTCAACTAGAATACTATAAAACTATTTTAGGATTTAATCATGGTTACTCTAATAATAACGGCAAAATCTGGATATTGTGGAAAAATAATTTATACATAAAAATATTAAAAGATACTAATCAATTAATAAACCTGAGTCTAAGTCAAAATGAAAATGAAATAATAACGATAGTTTATGCCAAAAATAAAAAAGAGGAGAGAAAAGAATTATGGGAGGAAATGAGAAAAATTGCCTTGGAAAATAAGCCCTGGATAATAGGTGGAGACTTCAATACGATTAGAAACTTTAATGAAAAGAAGGGTGGTAGATCACCAAATAAGGGAGGGATGGCTCAATTTAATGACATAATAAATAATACTAATCTAATAGAAGCCAAATTTAATGGCTCATCTTTCACATGGTGCAATAACTGGAAAAAGAAGGGCACAATATGGGCTAGATTAGACAGGGTTTTATTTAACCTTAAATGGTTAGAACAGTTTGGTTCTACAGAGGTTAATCATTTAAATAGAACCTGCTCCGATCACAGTCCATTATTGATTTCTGTTAAAAAAATAATTTACACAGGAGGTTCCTTTAAATTTCAAAATTCTTGATGTTTACATCATGAATTCTTGAATAAGATAAAGGACTCCTGGAATATTGAGGTTTCAGAAAATCCGATTCAAATTCTAAATAATAAATGGGGCAGATTAAAGGTTGAATTAAAAAAGTGAAATAATGAAACATTTGGAAATATAATTAAAAATATAAAAGATGCAGAAGAGTTAGTACTAAAAAGTGAATTAGAATTTGAAATAGACCAAAGCATAAACAATAGAAGAACTCTTAGCAAGGCACAAGCAGAATTAAAATCAAAACTTTTAATGGAGGAAGCTTTCTGGAAACAAAAAGTGAAAATTAGATGGTTGAAAGAAGGAGATAAAAACACAAAATTTTTTCAAAAAGTGGCTAAACTAAAATATCAAAAACATAGAATTAGGGGAATAAAAAACAATGAGAATGTATTATCTTCAGATGATAATAATATGCTAACAAAATTCCCTGAAGAAGAAGAAATTAGAAATGCAATTTTTAGTATGAACAAAGACAGTGCAGCTGGCCCTGATGGTTGGAACAATTGCTTCTTTCAGGTTTGCTGGGAAATAATAAAAAAAGATTTAGAAAAAGCCATAAATAGTATATTTTGTGGAGCTGAAATAGGTAAGAAATGGGGTAGTTTTCATTTAATTCTCATTCCGAAAGTGGAAAATCCACAGAAAGGAGAGGACTTTAGGCCAATTAGTCTTTGTAATTCAATATATAAAATTTTAGCCAAGATTCTACAAAATAGATTAGCATTGCTATTACCAAAAATTATTTATGAAGAACAAACTGGTTTTATGAAAAATAGATTGATTATGGATAATATCTGCTTGGCAAAAGAAATGTGTAGAGAAATAGGTACTAAAACAAGAGGTAATAATGTATTAATTAAGCTAGATCTTTCCAAAGCATTTGATAGAGTTGAATGGAGTATTCTCTATTCAACGATGAGAAAAATAGGTTTCTCTGAAACATGGATAGATCTAATTTACATATGTATATCAAACACATGGGCAAGAATTATAACAAATGGGAAAGTAGTAAAGGAAATAAAGCCAGTTAGAGGTTTAAGACAAGGTGACCCGCTATCACCATCATTATTTAACATTTATCTAGAACTCTTGATAGTTAATCTTAAAAATAAAATGTTAAATGGTCTTATAGGTACTTTTAGACAGCCGAAGAACACTCCTCTTGTAAGTTGTTTAGCATATGCAGATGATGTAATGATATTCACTAATGGATGCGGTAAATCATTAAGTAATCTGATAGATTTATTAAAATGCATGGAGGAAGAAACAGGTCAAAAATTAAACAAAAGAAAATGTCAATATATGATATCGTATAAAGCCCCGACTGCATTATCACATAAAATTAAAAATATCACATGTTTCTCTCACAAAAAAGGAGAAATGATTTATTTAGGTTGCCCGAATTATGAAGGAAAGTTCAAGATAGAATACTTAGCGCTTCTAATAAATAAATTAAAAAAGAAAATTGCAGGATGGAAAGTAGAATACCTAAGTATGGGGGGCAGAATAACTCTTATAAAACATGTTTTAGAAAGTTTAATATTGCATAATATTATGATCACGCAGCCTTCAATCAAATTTATAAAAGAAATTGAAAAAGAATTAGCCAATTTTTTGTGGGGTAAAAAAGAGGGTAAACATAAACTTCATTGGAAAAAATGGAGAGATTTATGTTACCCTGTCCAAGAAGCTGGTTTAGGCTTTGTCAACATCATTGACTTAGCCAAAGCAGGGGCTAGCAAGAGATGGTGGAATTTAAAAGAAAATGAAAGTTTATGGTCTAAATTTATGCGGGCAAAGTACTGCATAAAGGATGACATTAATAAAATAAAAAATAAAAGTAGGAGTTCACAGGTTTGGAATCAAATGCTTAAACAAAGAGATTTAGTTGAAAATTACTCTAAACACACGAAAAAAGGATGGAGATGGACCTTAACTCCGGAGGGCACATTTTTCGCTTAAAACAGTGAAAAATGTCTTAAGAAAAAAGAAAAAAGAAAAAAGAACAAATATTATTTAAATGGGCTTGGAATAATGACAATCCACAAAAAATTAAAACTTTTATGTGGAAAGTTTTATCTAATATTATCCCAATTGATAATAATTTAAAGCGGAAAGAAATTCAACTAGTTTCTAGATGTGAATGTTGCTTAAATGAGATCGAAACATTAGATCACCTCTTTTCAGAAGGGAGAGTAGCTGCAGAAATATGGAAAAGATTAGCATCAGAAATGCAGATAAAATATGAACATCTCCCTCTAAATTGTATGTTTAAAAAATGGTGTAACTCAAAAGTTCCTAGCATGGCACAGAAATGGATTAAAAGTAATGTTCCACCAATAGTCATTTGGTGCATTTGGAAAGCTAGGAATAAAAATAGATTCGAGGGGTATAATATGATGGTGGAAGATATCTGGAAAGAAATAAAAGAGGAAACAAGAAAAATTTCAGAGATATGCCCTATAAAAACTCAAGGTTCAAAGATGGATAAGGATACCTTACAATTTTGGAACCTAAAAGAAAAACCACTTAAGCAGTTTAAAATAATTAGCATAAAATGGGAAAAACCAGCAAGAGGAATGTTTACTTTAAATACAGATGGTAGTTTCGATAGAGATATGGGAGAAGCTGGAGGAGGAGGAGCAATTAGAAACTCGGAGGGGAAGTTAATTTTAGCTTTCACTAGAAGATTGCAAGCATCGTCGGTTTTACATGCCGAGATATTAGCACTAAAAGAAGGAATAAGAATATGTAAAAACTTAGATATCAAGAATGTAGATATTCAAATTGATTCAAAAATAGTTGTAAATCTAATTAAAATACAGTCAATTATGTGGAAATATGAAAATGAGATAGAAGAAATTCTGCATGATATAAATTCATTAGATTTCACTATAAAACACATCTTCAGAGAAGCTAACGCTTTGGCTGATGCATTATCTAAAGATGGTAGGAAGAGAGGAGATCAGGAGTATAAGGAAGATAATTTACCAAAAAAGTATTTTGGTATTATTAAATTAGATAGCAAGGATTTCCCTTATATTAGAAAAATTAAAAATAATAATTTTTAGTTACATGGACTTTTTTGTGTTTATTTTGGTATTCTCTGTATGATGAATAAATGGAATAAAGTTCATATCTTAATCGTCTCATCCTAGTCCTGAGGGATGTTACTATGATGGTTGGGATACATTACTGTACAGCTTGGTAAGATTGCAGGTTTAGGGGGCTCAAAAATACAGTAACACTGCAGGTTTTTATAGTATGCACTATTTTTTTGCTTCTGTTTTACAGGCTTATAAAAAAAAAGAACAGTAACATTGCAGGGCTAATTTGAAGGATCTTTCTTGTAGATTATATAATGATATAAAGCTGGACATAGTGCCAGCTTTAATAATAGATTAGAACTATAATATTTAAGTATTTAATAATAGAGTAGATTATATATATGCATGTAGATCTTTCTTGCATGTAACTAAGTAGAAGCTGGACATAGTGCCTGTTGTCTTTTAGTTTTCTTTTCTTATTATAGGTGTATGGAGTCTGTTTATTTTAGAATGTTGTATGTTGTATGTTGTATTTTTTTTAGCTACTGGAAGTATGTGTTATTTGATATAACTAGAAGCTGTGTTTTTATGAAGTCTGTGTTATTTTAGAAAAGCTGGAAGTCTGTAAATTTTTAGTTGAGATGTGTTAAGTATGGAGTTCATGTAAAGAAGTAATAGTAGAGTAAATGAAGATCAAAGATTAGAAAGCATGGAGGGAGGTAGCCAAGCAAGGAACTCTTACAGCTTAAGATATGAAGGGTTCAGAAATTGCTAGAAATATTCTGAAGATCAACAAAAGGACACATTAATGATACAACCAAGGAGTCTGCTGCTGAATTTTCTAGTTTTTCTGGTTGAAATATCCAGAAATTGATGTGTTTTTCGAATGAAGATTATTATCGTTTATGGCATCATGGAGTATGGCAAGTTAATGGATGAAAGATTTCAGTCCTAAGGTGGAGGCGCCTCTTGCTCCGTGCAGTGCTCCCCCTCAAGTTGCAGAAAATTCAGAATGGAGACATTGGGTTGCTTCATCGTGGACTGTGCTCATATATAGGACTGTCTTTTTCTTGCTTTATGTGTCAGTTTATGTAATGGTTATGTAATTGGATTATTGAGGCTGTAACAAGGTCATGTGTTAATTAATATGGTTGTTGGAGTATTAGGAGGTGAGTGTTTAGAATAGGAGCTGCTGTCCTCTCAAAGCTGGAAATTCCAGAAATTCCAGAAAATTCCAGATAAGCTAGAAGATGGACCGAAGATTCTCAATGATCTAATCATCAACTAAATTTGTTCAAGAGGAATCGAATTAAAAAGAAGCTGAAAAAGTTAAAGAGGAGTTAAAAGTTAGTGGAAATCAGCAACAAATTTCAGGTATACATGTAAGAAAATATACTATGTTGGAATGTGGTTTTGGTTGCAGGAAATAGCTTAATCTCTAAAGCCAAACAAGGAGGAGCAAAGGAGAGAGATCTAATTTTCAAATTAGGAGTTAGTGAATGAAAGGAGCATTAAAGAGTTACACAGAGCAAATGTAATATACATGCCTGCAGTGAAATGAACAAATACAAGAAAGCAGCTTAAAGTTTGTAGTATAGGGATGCTTGTGCAATAAATGTCCTCATACAGAGGCTTTAACTAGAATGCACTTATGCTATCTTCAAATTAGTTAGGATTTGGACAAGGGTGTAAGAGGGATAAAGGGTAGATTCTAGTTTGTAAAAATGGTATTCCTCCGCCAAAAGAGATGGCTATTAATAAATAAACACCTTTTAAAAAAAATAGATAGATAAATTGACAGATAGATAGACAACTATATAGAAAGATAGATAGATAAACATATAGAAAGAAAAATAGATAGACATATAGATATACAGATAAATAGATAGATAGAAAGATATATAGATAGACAGATAGATAGATAAACAGATAGAAGGATATATAGATAGATAGATAAATAGATATACATATAGATAGACATATAGAAAGAGAGAGAAAGATAGATAGATATATAGATAGATAGAAAAATACATAGACAGTTAGATAGACAAATAGATATACATATAGATAGACAAATAAATATATAAATAGATAAACAAATATATATATATATATATATATTTACAGATAGATAGACATATAGATAGATAGATAGATAGAAAAATAGAGAATAGATAAACAGATAAATATATAGATAGATAAATAAATAGATATATATAGATAGATTGATATATAGATAGATTTATAGAAATATAAATAGATTGATTGATATATAGATAGAAAGATTGATAGATATAAAGATAGATTTTTAGATATATTGATAGATTGATTGATAGATAGACACATAAATAGACAAATAGATAGATAGATAGATTGATTGATTAAAAAATAGATAGATAGACAAATAGTTATACATATACATAGACAGATATATAAATAGAATGCAAAATAGATAGATAGATATATATATACATAGACAAATTTATAAACAGCTTTATAGCCAGATTCATAGATTGATCGAATGAAAGATAGATTGACAGGCAGGTATATAGATAGATAGATAGATAGAGAGGTAAATACACAAATATAAAAACTGATAGATAGACAGACAGACATGCATATAGATAGATAGATATATAAAAATATTGATTGATATATATATAGTCGGATAGGATGTTAGTTAGATAGAGAAATACTTAGACATAAAGTTAGATAAATAGAAAGATAGTTAGATAGACATATAGATAGACATATAGATATATATGTGTGTGTGTGTGTATATATATATATATGTATATATATGTATGTATGTATGTATGTATGTATATATATATATATGTATGTATATATATATATATACAGATAGATAGATAGATAAATAGGAAAATCGATATACATATAGATAGACAAATAAATAGACATATATAAAGAATGTTTGATTGACATATCAATAGACAAATTGATAGACAAATTAATAGACAATCAGATAGATAGACAGATATATAGATAGATAGACACATATATAGAAAAATAGACTATCATACAGCCAGTTAGGTAGTCATTCAATCAGGTAAGCAGGTATATAGCCAATTGATATACATATATATAGACAGAAAGTAAATCTAATAGATTAAAAGATAGATAGATAGATAGATATATCAATAGATTGATAGACAGATAGACAGATAGACAGATAGACAGATAGATAAATAGAGAGAAAGATTGTTAGATATATAAAGAAATAAATAAATATATATATATATATAGATAGATTTACAGATACACAGATAGATAGATAGGAAGATAAATATATACACAAAAATATAGTTATACATCTAGACAAATTAATAGATATATATACATAGTTAGATAGATAGACAAATAAATAAATATATAGATAGGCATATATATATATATATATATACATATAGACATAGAGATAGATATACACAGATATATATAGACAGATAGTCAAAATACATAAATAAATACAGATACAAATTGATAAATAAATATATAAATATATAGACAAATAATTTGATAAGAAGATAGAGCGAAGGATAGATTGATAATATAAAGACAAATTGCTAGTGAAATTGTTAGATAGACAAATATAAAGATTGACTAATAGATTGATATATAATATAAAACATATATAGAAATATTTATATATAGATAGATATACAGAAAGATAGATAGATATATAGATAGATACACAAATAGATAGATAGTTAGGTAGGTAGATAGTTGCATAGATAGATAAACAAATAGATAGATAGGCAAATAGATAGATAGAAAGATAGCTAGATTGGAAAATAGTCTCAAACAATATATATATATATATAGATAGATAGATAAATAAACAAATAGATAGATAAACAAGTGAACAAATAAACTTATATTCAGAAAGATATATAGACATATATATAGTTAAATAGATTGCTATATAGAGAGATAAATAAGATAGACTAATAGAAAGATTGACTATTTGATAGTTATTCAGAATAGACATATTGATAGATTGAGAGATTTATAGATTGATAAATGATAGAAAGATAGAGATAGATCAATAGATAAACAAATAGATAGATACATAGATAGAGATAAGTTAGTTAGAGAGATAGATAAATAGACACATAGAGATATAGAAAAATGACAAATTGATTGATACATATAGATTGATACATATATAGATAGATAGATAATGGATAGATAGATAAAGGATAGATAGATAAACAGACACATAGAGAGATGTACATATAGAAAAATAGAAATTATAAAGATAGACTAATAGAGAAATTCTCAGATTGGTAGATAGACAAATAGACTGATAGACATATATATAGATTGATATTTAAATATATTGATAGGTAAATAGATCTACAAATAGAGATAAATAGATATATTTATAGATAGATATATAGATTGACAAACAAAAACTAGCTAGATAAATAGATAGATATACACATAGATAAATAGAGAGATAGATAGAAAGTCAAATTTGTATTTAGATGGATAGATAGATAGATAGATAGACAAATAAATAGAATTATAGATAGATAGGTAGATAGGAAAATGGAAAGATATATAAATAGATAGATATATACATAAAATGATTGATAGATCGATAAACTCATAAAAATATAGATAGAAACATAGCTAGATATATAGATAGACAGATAGATAGATGGACATAGAGAGAAATATACATATAGATAGAAAGATAACTAGATATATTGATAGATAGATAGATAGATATGGACACAGAGACAAATAGATAGATATATAGATAGATGGATAGACATATATATATTTATAAATTGATAGATAAATAGATAGATACGTTAATAGATATATAGATAAGTAGATAGGTATATAGATAGATAGAGAAATAGATATATTAGATAGATAGAAAGGATGACAAAAAGATAGATAGATATATAGATAGACAAATTAATATAAAAACATATAGACAAATAGACATTTATTGATAGATAGTCAAATAAATAGATATATAGATATATATTTAGATTTATAGATAGACAAATAGATAGATAGATGGATAAACTGATAGTCTGATAGGAAGAAAGACAATTAAATAGTACTATATAAAAATAGACACTAGATAGATAGATAAAAAATTGATTTTTAATTAGTTAGTGAATTAGACAGATAGAAATATAAACATAAAGATAGATTGATAGTTTGATAGATAAACACATAGATAAATAGACATATAGTTAAATAGACAATTAGAAAGTTACACATATTGAGAGAAAATAGATCGAAAGATATAGATCTATATAGACATATACATATAAAGAGATAGACATATATATTGTTAGATAAATAGAGAGATAGACATATAAATAGATAAAAAGATAGATA
>JAREIK010007353.1:0-15027 GCA_029783825.1 Sapria himalayana | reverse complement strand
TTGATGGTGACCACATCTGCTGGCATGTGATGTTTGGACATAGAATCGAGTCCTTGTGATGGGCAGAGCCAGGGCTCTTATTTTACGACGGTAGGGACGATTGCTTCCATTACTGACCAGAAAGACACCAATTCTCCTTTAGGTGCTTCAACTGCGGTATAGGTAGAAGGAGCTGGTACGGAAAAACATTCTGTATAAGGTTCGAAATGGTGAATTAAGGATTCCATGGATAATTTCATTCGACCTCGTGATGGAGGACATAGCTTACGCTCATCGGCTTGAATCCTTCCACTAGGCATTTGATTAAGACATTGCACTGATCCGAACACTTTGTCGCATCTCTTCGATACGGATACAGTAACGATCATAGCGATCCCCTCTGGTACCTACTGGTACGTCAAAATCCATTGTTTCATAAACATCGTAAGGTGCTGCTTTTCGCAAATCCCAGCATACCCCTGACCCTCTTAACATTACACCACTGAATCCCCAATCCTTTGCTTGCTGTGCAGTGACAGTACCAATATCCACTAATCGTTGTTTCCAGATACGGTTGCCGGTTGACATCTCTTCTAATTCGTCGATACGAGAAGCAAATTGTTGTGTGAATGAATCAATATCTCGACATAAGCCAAGAGGGAGATCTTGTACCACTCCACCTGGTCGTATGAAACTGGCATGCATCCTGGCTCCCGAGACTCTTTCATAGAATTCCAACAATTTCTCCCGCTCCTCAAAAGCCCAAAGGAACGGAGTTGATGCTCCCACATCCATAGCATGAGTAGTTAAAGCAAGTGAATGATTTGAAATTCGAGTTATTTCACGGAATAACACTCGTATATTGAGCTCGTAATGGTACCTCGCAATTCAAAAGTCTCTCTACGGCTGAAGAATAAGCGTGTTCTTGAGCCATCGTAGAAACATAGATAGGGTCGACGACGGAACGAAGAACGACAGTTTACGACAGCTTTTTCGTACACGTTCACTTGCATCACATACACAAGTGCTCCCCGAACCGTGCAAGGTTACCCATCACACGGCTCTCCCACTGGACTTACCTTAGCCCAGTTCCGGCAAGAAAAAGATGCGCCGTTGTTCCTTTCCCTTCTTCAATTCCGCTACACAAGCTTGGGCCATGCTGCTCTTCAATGATGGCAGCATCACGTCACAACTAATCTAGGTCGCCTTTTCTTTTCATTTTAAGGGAGGGAAAGCCTTGAATAGCCATCCTTTCCAATCACTAAGAACAAATCCAGACCATAAAGCTTCGTCTTTTTCCGGCCCCAGGGGAGTTTACTCGACCCATTCCCCAGTCTCCCGCACTGCTCAAGTAAGTGTGCGACTCCGTATGAGGACCTCCTTCCCTTCTGCCCACTCTCCGTTCACACGGTTCTCAAGCAGAGGAGGCAAGGTTAAGTTACTATGAGCCCTCTGCCCCACGCATCTAACCAGCTCACGTGGTTCACCGGTTCCACCGAATGCTCCTATATCTCTCGGCAAAGATCGTGTGAGTGTGCAGTTATGCTTCGCCTTCGCCATAGAATAGATCGACCCAGTTCCCGTTCTTTTCCGGTGCACTCGCTTTATATCTCCGACACACAAAGAAGTACGCGGTGGCCCCTAGCCTCTGTCCAGCCGATCATTCCGCTGGCATCTTGCATTCACGCCTCATTTTTACTGCCGCTCGGGGATGTAGTTGTAGATACGTTAGTCTTAGTGGATCATTGGCTCCACCCGTTATCTCCTTCTACGACATGCTATTGTCGTCGCCATATTCCATATGTCACTTAGTCATCTCTGCCTCGCTGCGTTCGGTAGGACTTCATTCAGTGACTCCGCGGTCGCCCTCTAAACGATCAAAATAAGGTAAAGCTTGAAGATAAGTTTTGTACTCTATTAATTTCTCAGTCCCTCTATGGAGTGATCCAATATGTGGTTCCGCACGTTCCACCACTTCTCCGTTCATTTCCAATACTGATCGTGAAACACCATGAGCAGCAGGATGTTGAGGTCCGAAATTCGAAGTGAAATTTGTGATTTGCCCGTTCCTAGTCGTCATGGGAAAGAAAGGAAGAAAGAAGAAAGAGATTATTCCCTGAGAGCTTGTCCAGTACTACCAGTACCAGAAATGCATCTCCTTCGCCCGCGCGCGAGAGACTTCTATGCCAGCCTTTATTCTCGGCTCGGCTCGGCTTACACTATGTAAGCAGCATCAAAGGAACTGAGACTTTTCATGCTGCTTTCAAAAACCCTTTCTTAATAGGTTGGGCCTCTGATCCTCTTTCGTGTGCAACGTCGAATCATCGAACTTGATTGGCTTGACGCTCCTATGACAGTCCTAGTTGGAACTAGGACCCCCATTCGATTCGCTATCTATCGTAAGTTCTTGTCCCAGGCTTGTATGAGACCTTATTCTCGCGCAGCAAGACCTTTTGTGAGTGCCCTTCCTTTTGGGCTTTAGGCTCATCTCGCGATGTGTCTGATTTGTTTTTGTCTTGGTACGCTCCCCCTTGTCCTCTATCTGCACACTAACCTGGGAGGGGATAAAAGTAGTTAGGTGGGGCTTTATCCCCCCACCCGGCTGCAGAGACTTCGGATTGGTTGGCCCAGATCAGAAGCAGTCGATTGGTGCTAAAGCCCTTTTTCGCCCGATCTGTAGGATTGAAGGAAGAAGGCTGCTATTCCTATAGTAGCTAATCGCCCAGCGAACAAATCGCCTCCTTGCTATCTTAAAAAGAAAAGCGGACCCGCGCGAATCGCGTCTTCGATTTCCATTTGTTTATAGTTGACTTCTCTAGGGTTTTATTGCTGCCATCTGTCTTGAGTTGCAGAAGTTAGAATATAATGACTTTAGATGCTAAACCCTTACTCTTCAATTGAAAATGCCTTACTGGCTAATCTCCCCGTCATGCCTTCAGCTTTCGAGCGAGTTCGAGCAAGTTAGTAGAAGTCCCATAGCAGGAAAGGACAGTATAAATAAAATGAGTAAAATGCCTGTAGAAAGCAGGAAGAGTTGCTTATTTTCTTGGGAAAGCTATAGAAGGAGTGCTATCATACTATTCGTTATAATAGACCGTCTGCCTTTTTGCTTTGTTGCGAGCATAAACTTCTTCTTATGCCTAACCACCTCAACTCACGGGATTAGGCGCAAAAACAGCTAGCAAAGACAATAGCGCCCATAGCATTCGTAGATAGGACTTTGCCCTCATACCCCCCTTCCGAAAGCCCCAGAGCTTATTATCTAACTGTCTCTTCTGCAGCGGTAAATTGAACAGTTACTTTATCTTTAACTAGAACAACGGATACGAGACTAGCAGCGGTTAATGGTCCAACAACAGGAAAGGAAGACTCAGGCGAGATAGACTCTTCCGATCCGAATCTCGATCACTCTTTAAATGAAATGGTAGCTCGATTGCAGCTATCTTCGCCGGGTTAGCAAAAATACTTCTACTTGATTGATACACTCGGGTCAAAGAACTAGAACTGGGTGACTGAACTCGGTCACTGAGCTAATTGCCTCCCCTCCTCCCACGAGTAGATAGATCTTTTGTATTGAATAGTGTAAAACCCAGGAGATTAAATGAGCGGCTAGCTTTAGTGGTCTTGTTCAACTGCTAACAAGAATAGCTTTTCTCTTTCTACTTTATTCTAGTTATGTCCTAAACTAAAGCGCAAGGAAGCCTAGTTGAGTTGTCCTAAGAGCTGATTCAAGAACTGCTTCAATTCCAAGAAGAGCGCTTACGAAACTCCTATCCCTATTATGAGACCTAGTCTAACCGCTTTCCCGGATCAAGGAATTAGCTTTTCCGAATAAAATCTTTGTTCTTTGCTTGAGGGAAAGGAAACCTGTAGCACTGGACTTCGATTCGCCTTTCTTACACGATTTCAATTCAATTTAGAAAAGCAATGGACCTTTAGCCGACAGATGGAACCCTCGCTAAAACCTGACGCGGATTCTCAATCAATCAAAGAATAACAAATGCCTTTTGAGAGGGGCGGAAGATCTTTTTGATGTTGGAGGTATTTATTTACTCAAATAGGGGGTGGGGTGTAAATGCCGAAGAAAAAGAAAGAGAGCCAGTAGTGGTGAACCCGAAGCGAGATCGGAGTAGGAAGACCATGAGCGGTGAAGTTCTTTTCCCAAGCCGTCGAAGAATTATGGCAGAACGGGCCGAAGCATGCATTTACAGACAGGAATGCCATAACCTGCTCGAATAGGCCAATAATTCAAGTTTACTCATTAGACTGAGCTGTGAAAGGAGTTGGTAGAGAATGACTAGAGGTATCCAATCGACTGAAACCGGCTCCGATCTTTATTCTTAAGAAAAGGATGTCGTGTCGGGCGAATGAGGGGATAGGGGGCATATGAGTTCTTGGTCATGCTTTTCGGCTTTACGAATGCCCCAACTACTTTCTTTTCTATACCTTAATGAAAAAAGTGTTCACCAGACTGCGAGAGCACGAGTTCTATGTGAAGCTGTCTAAGTGCTTGTTCACGCAGAAGAGAATCCATTTTATTGCCCACTTCATTGAGGAGGATCGGATTCGCATGGATCCACCGAAGGTGCAGGCTATCCAGGAGTGGCAGCCTCCCAAGAATATCCACGAGCTATGATCATTTCTTAGGTTGGCCAACTATTATCGAAGATTTGTGAAGGACTACTCCAAGATAGCTTTGCCCCTCACGGATTTTGCTAAAGAAGACCCAGGGAGTGGTTTGAAGTGTTGAAGGTGGGCGAGTTAGCGTGGAGGGTTGGATGTGTCCAGGTGATACCGCGAGACGGGCGAAATGGGGTTCCCGTCGATACAAGTATATGTGGTTGGAGGCTATTGAGCGGGTTAGAGCCTTTACTGCTGCTCAAGAGGATGAGCTCCCAGTTTTAAGTAAATAGGAAAGATCCGAGGCTCAAGGCGCCGGAACGAGGGCCGTGCGATCCGTCGAGTTATCATGAATCATCGCAGCAAGGGGCAGAGCCCGCGTCGACCTTTTCTCTAATAAATGCATCCCTTCCAGAAGTAGGGGTTGCACGTATTCACTCTAAAATTACTACGGTTATACGAGTAGCAGATACCAAAACTATAACTTAGTTTCACAGTCGAATTAGTTCATACTTAACACATGCATGGCTTAGCTTAATCTTTGAGACAAGCATAGGACTACTGGCAGGATAGGTACTACTCCGCCTTGTTCTTTCTTTCCGAACTGCCCCACTTAAAGCCAAGGAATGAACCTACGGAACATCTCCTGTGAATTAAGGCGAGTAAGAGTCGTTCCAATTGAGTAGGTGAACCAACAGTCTCTTCGAGCGAGATCCTTTCCCACGCAAACTCATTTTATACAATTCGCGGTAATAAAGTAGATCTGAAATTAAAATAGCTAGTATAATAAAGTCAAGTAGTAACTTCCGGAGTTAGGATTGTTTCAAATGACTGGAAAGAACACTCTCCAGGAATTCGCAGGCCGGAAAAAGGAATCTATCTATCCGGATATCCATAGAAAAAAGTACTACTTCATTACTCCCTGGAAAGAAGAAGAATCTGACCTGCTTCTACGAAAGCGTTGGCTAGAGTAAGCAGATGTTCGTTGTCCCAATCTATTGGATTGTCCCATATAGTATATAGTGTAGTAACTAAAGAGATTGCTTCGAAGTCAGACTTAAGTCCGGGTGTCGCTTCTCTTTTTGTGGTTTCACTTTAGCTGCTAAATGGATCCAAAAGGCAGTTTTCACCGGCTTTGCCTTGCTCATGCCAAACAACTCAAGCAAGAAGGAAATCGCCAAGCAAGAAGACTCACTAAGCGATAGGGCTAGCTATGGTTCTAACCTAACTAAGGCCTATGGTGCTAGACCTGCGCCCATTTACTACCTCGACAGAAAGAAAAGAATGGTCCCTCGTAAGATAGGTACGCTTGTGGATATAGCCGGATCAGTATGACCCCCCGCGGACTCCCTGACTACCGTTTGCGTTGAGAGCGAGGCTTGATGGAATTCAGGAAGAAGCACGTGTTGACTAAAGCAGTTAGATGAAGGGCGGTGGATGGGAGAAGAAAGTAGGCAGTCGGCCAAGCATGGCCAGCCAAAGAAAGGTTCTGTGCTTCGGAAAGCAAGAAGCCTTCCAAAGAAGCTCCCTACGGTGTCCTGGTTCCAGTGTGCTGAACGATCTTTTGAGACTGAGCACGAACCTCCTCGGACGTGAGTGACTTCTCGGTGCTCGAGAAGAGAAGGAGACGCTGCGAGCACAGAATCAGAGGTTTTTCATCCGACGATATTACATATCTCCAAGCGCTCTCTTTTTCTTTCGAATCCCTATTGAATTGGGCTAGGAAGCCCCTTCTACTCATGAATCGGGCTAGGACAGATTAAGAAAGAAGGGAATGGGATCCCGTAAAAGGGCACATGACGAATGAGACCACCCCCGCGGTTAAGGTAATCAAAGTCTTTTTTAGCCGTAATACCCGTTCGATAAGTAGATCCCCGGTCCGGTGGTTGTAAGGGTTGCCCAAAATCATGGAAGCAACTGGCCGAGCCTCGCCATGGCGACTAGCAGCTGGGCCGGTCGAGAAGTAGTTGGATAGGCCCTACCCCAATCCCTTTCAGTTTGTTTATCTGTGCCCTTTCTCGCCTCCGAAACAAGAATCATGTGAACTTATTCCCTGTTTCCGTCTCCAGCTAAACTAACTCGCGGGGAAGGAAAAACGGGCAGTTTACGCTTTAGTAGCTACCGTTTTACTGGCTCTAGTATCCACTGGCTTTCAAGGAATGGAATATTATCAAGCACCCTCCACTATTTCGGAGTATTTATTGTTCTTCTACCTTTCCTTAGCAACTGGCTTCATGGTTTTCATGTGATTATAGGTACTCTTTTCTCGATCATATGTGGTCTTCGCCAATATCTTGGTAATCTGACCAAGGAGCATCACGTTGGCTTTGAAGCAGCTGCATGGTACTGGCATTTGTAGACGTGGTTCGGTTATTCCTATTTGTCTCTATCTATTGGTGGGGAGGTATATGAAGGAACAAATCAGTGGATTGAGGAATGAAAGCTCGAAGACAAAGAGAACCGGGCTTTTCCAAAGAATTACTGCAGCTTTCCCACTCCCTTTGATTATCATATACAAAAAGTATCTTCCACTTTCCTACCAAATCTCTCTTTATTCTGGCACATAAATGAAGGGATCGAAGAGATTATGGCAGATCATGTTCACCAAGAAATGACCCGAAATTGGATCTTGGTCTATTTGAGATTGTTCCTTTTAATCGTAATCAAAGATGTTTTCTTGTCTCTCGTTTCTTTTCGAACAAATCGAAGAACCTAATGGATCGAACTTCAACTCCGGGTGAATGGAAATGCTATCTTCCTAGCAACGGGGAGGGAAATTGATTCGTAAGTACGTGCAGGAGGTGCGGAAATAGCAAGAATGAAATTCATAGGCTCTTGTCAATAGGTTGTTTGGCAGCTTTACGCGAATCCACACTAGCTAACTTTACACAGAAGGACCACCACCATTGATACATGATAGTGGATTAAGTGGCAAACCTATACTATGCCCAAGTGCGGACTTACTTTAGTAAGGGTATCCTATTGCTAAACATCCGGCTACCCATAGTTTGAAGGGAAGAATGTCTGGAGCTATGCCACTGTAGAATCATTAATATTCGCGGATACTAAAAATATTATCGGACCAACAACCAAGCCATATCTTTCGAAGGAAATGAAACTTAGAATGATATAATGAAGTAAAGAAATATAGAATTAGAAAAAGCTAGAGCGGTATAAAGGCTTACGACCTGGAGATTCTTAGCTTGTTAGACACAATCTATGTTACTAGCTATTCAGTGGATTCCTAGCCCTTGACTCATGGTAGAGACACCAAAGGGTACTGCTCGCTTTGTTTCTCTTTATGTGGGGACGAGAACAAACTGACTATAAATCTGCAGAATCCACTACCCGCTCCTGCTTCTTGGTCACCAGAATTGTCTCTACCTGTGCTATAGCTTCGGGTTCACCTAGGTGGGAAACTAGCTCTCTTTATGTGTAGATATGGCTGGTGAAACTGTTGGACGAACAGGACTCGTCTTTCATGCGGGCTTTATCCATACCACAGGGATTCTAGAAGTGTACTCTTATTTAACGAAAGTATTGAGAGCGATGGACGCAATACAAGAGTCCTTCCTTTTTAAACCTTGAGGGCGAGTGATTCAATCAAAAAAGCGATAGGGAAAGGGTCCCCCACCTATAAATAAGCCTATCCCCTCGCTTGATAAGACTTCCAACGATAGAACGAATTGAAAGCTAGGACGGATTGGAACGATTAGAATCCTTAAGGAATGCTTACCGAAGCGAAATGTTAACTACTTGAATAAGAAGACCGGTGGGATTGAAAGAAGTACCAAAGGCCGATGAAACTTTCTCAAATTGATACCTTCGCCCACCGCAACTCTTGTTTTCGGCCTACTAATAAAGGAAAAGCATGAAGTAAGCTTAGTAAGCAGTAAACAATGAATTCAAGTCTGTCAGTAAGTACGCATTTAGCGATGGGAAAGATTCCATAGATAGAGTAAGAAAGGGAGTTTAACCCGGGTCAGAATAAGGGAATTCGACTAGTTCAGTTAGCAATTCCATCAGCCTTAGCTAAGACATCTCCTGCCGCTTTAAACCAATCTTCCTCGAGAACTAGTTCTGTTTGCCGGAAGTACGGTCAGTGTGAAGCCTTACTAGATAGGGTGGCATAGACTCTCCTTTTCTCCCTCATATCATTCCTTATTCGCAGGAGAAAACCCAGTATGAAAGAAGCATTACGCTTTGGCTGTCAGTTTCTCTCCCTCGAAAGGCAGTTAGCCTATAGTGGGGGATACCCTAATTCAACTCTGCTACAGGCTATTAAGTGCCAATTCAACTCCGCTTTTCAGCATTCAATGAAGTCAGCCTTGCTTGAAGGGAAGATAGTGAAGATGGATTGAGAGCTGGATGCTTACCTTCCTTTCCTTTTTTCCCCTCTCTCGCCGCTTTCTTCTGCCAAGACTCTTTCACCTCACCCTACCAACTCCTTTTCAATCCGGATGTCTGCAGAGATCCCAGACAGGAAATCCCTTCTAGCTTTCCGAAGATTCAAATCGGGATTTTGGGCTCGACTAGAAAGGAGCAGGGTTGAGCAAGCGGGGCTAGTTAACTATTTAAGAAAGGAATAGGCGCTTTCTAGTAGATGGGATCATTATATATGAATGGGCTAGGAATTCTTATCTTTGCTTGCCCTGGATTCGTTTCCGTTTAGTGGGCAGAAGAAGAATCTTATAAGTCAAGGCTGGGCTAGTGAGCCAGTTTAGTCAAGCTCAATCGTGAAGATCATACGAAAGGGAAGTACGAACCACGAAAGTTTAGAACTCTTCGTTGTAAGCAACAAAACATCTTTGATACCTTGTTATAGGTAGAGATACTAGAGCAGAGCTTCCTGATTTCCCGCTTGGGATAAACTTCTTTTCTAACTCTTGATAGCCAGTCAAGTTCCAAATCTCAAGTAAATAGTTCTCTGTTCCCTTAATACCCCCTAAAGCAAATCTTTAGTTCGAAGTTCCGGCTGAAAGACCTCACTCTTTATCTTTGCTGGGTGGTGGTCCTTTTCTTTGACATCAATCGTTTGGCTTACTTTAGAGAAGAATGCGAAGGGGCGGAGCGGAGCGTAGTATAGTAGGAAGTGGGAAAGTGCCTTCGGTAAGACCTCTGTCCTCCCCTCTGAGTCCAGGAATAGGCTTGCTAGTTTTCATCCTCCCAGTCGTGAGCTGAATCTAAGACTTCTTCTTAGCCTCCACCGAATCAGAAGAAAGGCAGGGCCCCTCATCAAAGGAAGAGCAATTCCTATCAATAGAGCAAGGAAGAGAGTTCGGGCTAGATTCAAGCTAGAACTCTTTATAGGCTCAGCTAGTATCATAATCTTAAAAAAAGGCCGGTCTTCTTAAGGCTCTCGCGAGGTAGAAATCAGAAATGGAAGTGGTACAAAGACTTCTATTTATAAGCAATCGGGCTTTTCTCACTCAAGCAAGTCGAGCTACTCAATCTAGGATGACCTAACGTCACAACCTTATAAAATAAAAGTCCTCTCCAGGAAGAAAGAGAGATGGCATTGATGGCAAGGATGCAATGGATACGGGAGGAGATGGATTCGTTTGCGCAGTGGAGTGTTTCCGCTCTCTGTCCATTGAGAAAGATAGTTTTAGTCAAGCGAGATAGATCAAGTCGAAAGAATAGAAAGTACGCTTTAGGAAAGTTAAATATAGGAGGCTAGAAAGAGTAAAGCGAGTCGAGTATCAAGATAGGTTTAGGAAAGCGAAATCTCGAACCAGGAAACGTCCTCTTCGAAAAGGTTGCCCGAGTCTAGATTTATTTTTTCAAAGCGAGCACAGATTAGTTCTTCCGCTGAAGGAACTGTTCTAGTGTTTCAAGCTGAAGTGCAGTGGGAAATGAAATGCGATGTAAGGAGCGAAGGAGAAATGCAAATAGAACCATAAGCCGTTTGTTAGCAACTTCAGTCTCGGGGAATGAATGGATAATCAAACTGCTAAGGGAAGCTGACGAAAAAAAGGATATAATCGCTTAGCGCGCCCCTATAGAGTAGAGTAGAGTGGGCAGAGCCTTCCGCGGGCTAAGTTACCATGGATTCCCAAGATGAGTCTACGTATATATAGCATAGCACAAGACGGTTTCAGACTAAAGGAAGGGCGTGCACCAGCCTGATCGCTTCTTGCTAATCCTGCCTCTAAAGAGCAGTTGCGGGCAAGACGACTTGATTCAAAAGATGATTGAGAATGCTTTCCCTAAACTAATGAATGAAAGGAATGGAGCTCTTGGTCCAGACCAGACGAGTTGCCATTTCCCCTTTTCTTACTTAATCTGATTGAATACCATATTCATTAGTATATTGTATTAAGTAATACTGAGTAATACTAGAAACGTGCCAACCAGTGGGAGAAAGCTTAGGAAAGTTCCCTCCGCATCGATTCCAGAGCTTTTGGCCTTTGCCTGTCTACCTAGGGTATCCTTGCCTTGCATCATCCCATCCTTCCATAGAGATGTTAAGAATAATATGGGCGCTAGTTAAACTGTTTATTTATTTATGTATTTTGTGGCATCTCAGCCAGAGCTGCTGAATGTAAGTCATTTTTAAGTAAAGCTCGGCTTATCCAGATATTGTAGACGGGATTGGAGAGATTAGACAACATGGTCTAGAGACAATAGAGTCAGCCTAAAGAAATTCTTGACACACAGATGAAATGCTTGAAAACGTAGAGCAGAAGGAGACTATTGGGATGTACTTTGTCTTCGAGAAGCCCTTGATCCTAACCCCTTCCCCACGGAGCGGTATATTGCGGGGTGGATAAGGACAGGTTCCGGGAAAGCATGGATAGGACGGGGGGCATGGATGATAGGCAGCAAGGGAAGGCGCAAGCCATATTAAGATCAGGCATTTTCTCGTCAATCGAACCAGTCCGGTTCTCGTCAACTCAGAGCGGGAGGGATTGGTTCACGAGTCTGTACTATTCTCGGTCATTTCCGCAAGCCTGCCTTTGCACTTCTTCCACTGATCCCCCTACTAATCTAAGCACTGAAGCAGGTTATCCAAGCGCTATACAAATCAAAGCTATCCAAGCGGATAGGCACCAACAGAGGAATAGGTTCTTCGATCAAACGCCCTAGGAAGGGGAGCACGGCGTATCACACGTGTTGGAAGGTAAGCGAAGAATCCTGTCATAGTTCCGGGTAAAGCCCGCCCACTTCGGGTTCTCCGACAAGGGTCTATGGAACGCGGGTTATGACTATGGGGGTGAAGGGATGTAGGCTTCCTGCTCCGATGCCCCCGTATATGGAAAAAGATCTGCTCTTGCCAGTGGGGATGAAGGAGATGTTACGCGTGCCGGTGAATCCGCAGAGGGAATAAGCGAAGTAAACCGTGAGTTAAGCGTCCTTCGCGTTTACCGTGAGAAGAGTTTCACGCGGCGGCTAAACGTACCTATTTTTGCCATTGAGAGTGTGAGACCGCGCTTGTTTCTCCCAGAGTTGTGTGTGCACACGGCTTCTTCTGCCCTAGCTTCTCCATTCTCCAGGTGAACCTAAAGCTTCAGAACCATGGTGGCAGCAGCCACTGAGAAGCAGACGATCCCTCAGTAACGCATCTATGACTTGGGAAGAGTTCAGTAACGACTTCAAATCCAAGTCGTCAAAGTCCTAATCTGGAAAGATTCCCGAGAAGCCCCACTAATAAGGTTCAAAATCGTTGTTAAAAATTTAGGTAAAGGAGTGCTCGAGTATGCCTTCTAGCTCTCCTATGGAATAGTGGTAATGCTAAATAATGGTACTCAGCGCATGGATTCTCGTCAAATAGAACTAGAACGGCTCAAAACAAGAAAGCGGGCCTTTTCTTCTTTGGTGTCCAGACCCCTGAATTGCTTTCGACTCGGTGAACTGGAATAGGGAATCTATTCAAAGAGCCCGCTATGGTGCAGACTTTACCTGAATTTGGCGGTAAGAGCATTCCTGGTTCAATCAAGTATTAGAAAGACTACCTAACGGGGTAATAGAGACGGTGGTATCAAGGAGGCATGGGAGAAAAGCGATGAGCTAAGTTTGCTGATTGTTCTACACTATTCTTTGTTATGCTTAGGCTAGGCACCTGTAGTGATTCTCCTAGCCCTATGATGCGACGGTAGCTTGCAATGAGTACTTCTGCTTTTTGTTTGTTGAAAGAACATAACGTCACCATAACGAAGTTTCAGTGGTGTAGGATAGGAGGAAGATAGTCAGATTGTATTGGCGCGAGTGCATGGTGTAATCTACCCTGTACTAAAGTACACACAAAACACTCTATTCTATCAACTCCCCAAGAACTCGACTGTACTGATCTACAAGAGAGAGTTTGCTGACAAGAAAGAGATGTCGATCTCTACTCATTGCTTTTGTGAATATGTAAGCAGATGAAGCTCACTGGATATATAATCGAATTCTCCTGCTGTTTGTTTTTCACGAACGAAATGCCCTAAGCTAAGTAAGGCAACCTCTATGTGTTTTGTTCTTTCGTGCGGCACTCTTTTTGTATTGTCACAATCTATGTCAACTGGATCTGTAGAAATACCAAGATCTGATAATTGTGCCTTAAAACCACTCACTAGTGCCTTAAATTATGAACTTTTTAAAGACACTTAAGCCTCTTTGACTTCCAGGAAATGTGACTATCTCCAAGGAAAACACATAGTCCAGTAATAGATAGTCGAACTACGATCATCAACACCCACGTCATCATATGCTACTAATCGAATCGAATTTCTTCAAGCTCTGATAAGGCTATGCGCAAAAGATGGGCTTTCCTTGGCTTGTCCATGAATCTGCTAAGGGAGGTATCGGAGCGCTTTAAAGTTGCGCGTTTTCTTCAAGAAAAACATCCGTTTTCTCGCAGGCTTGCTTTGGTACGGAGCCGCGTTCGCAGGAGCGCTGGAACGACGTTCCGGAGCGAGTTCCGGAATACAAACAAGTGATTGCCTTGCCAGGGCTTGCTTCGTCATAGCCGCAACGCGGTATAGGTAGCGTCATTTCTGGGCAGCCGCTACGCCCGTTCGCAGGAGCGGGTCATTGTTACTTAAAGCGCTTGGCCAGCGTATAAGATACTTGGCGCGTTGTTCAAGCGCTTGCAATCGAGCCATTTGCAATGATAAAATGCTGGAGATCGTCGGACTCCGATTACGCTGGGTGCCCGGACACCAGGAAATCGACATCAGGATACGTCTTCCTGCTTGCTGGCGGCGCCATTTCGTGGAAGAGTGAGAAAGGGTCACAGCCTACCTCTACACACGCTGAGTATATTGCTTGCTACGACCGAGGAATCACAGGACTTCAGGGGTACTATCTCTAGACCGCTGAAGATCTACTGTGAAAACTCAGCAGCCCTTGCCTTCTCCAACAACAAGTCGTCTAGCAGGTTGCTTGCAATCAACCACGACGTAAAGTACTATGTTTTGAAGGACATTTTGGAAGATCCTCTAGTGTCGATAGATCACATTAGCACCAGCATGATGATAGCAGACCCTTTGACCGACCTTGCAATACCGGCGCCGGCGGCAATTTAATGCCTACGGCTATTCTCTGGTCTTTTCTAAGTTTTTCATCATTTAATGCCGAGGCTGTATTGCAAGCAACCTCGTCCACAAGCTAGTTAAATACACGTGCAACCGATCCATCTGCACGACAGCGCTCATCTACCGCTGTCAGTCTTTAGGTACGAGAGTCAGCTCCCAAGCGAAGTTATCCAACGCTAAAAATGAGATGGAAAACTCACCTAGGCCTGACATTTAATGGAAAATTGAGAAGTCCGAATGGCCACTCACTCAAGAGTCAGTCTTGACTAAGCTCATGGAGACTCTCGCCGTCTCCAAGCAGGCCATAGACCTATGGCTCGGCAACCAATCAGTCTTGACTAACCCCGGCCACGCCGATGAACATGCCCACTTCCTGTAGCGTCGCCGCCATCCCGACGGGCGACGGTGCTTCATCCATCCCCCATACCCGACGCCCTAACTGTAGGCGATAGGGTTTCCCAGCCTCACCCAAACCATGTCCACCCAGTGCCGGACTCCCCAACACAAATGAGGAAAGCCTTAAAGCCTATGCTCCAGAATTCGATCTGCTACGCTCCTGTGTAACTCATCAATATGACTCTGCCATGTGCAAGAGATTCCATCCCTGAAGGAAACCTCCGACGAGATTCAGTCTGTCTGGCCATAGGCCACCAACGTCGATTTGTTTGATTATGTTCACTGCCCCTTTTTACAGTCAAAACCTCCCATATTTGTCAAAAAAGGGCATTTTGCACTGAGACTGTCGAGCTTAGAGGCGACGGATGACCTGGTTATTCCCTAGGAGCTTAGCTGACACTGCCGTCGGATTGGTATACCTCCCGGATCTTTCACCTCTTTGACTGACTTTCAAATATGTCCGAAGGTTTTCTTTCACACAGAAAGCCAAGTTCTCTCACTGCAAGCGCGACCA
>JAREIK010007352.1:0-27486 GCA_029783825.1 Sapria himalayana | reverse complement strand
AAAGAAGTAAAATTTAAAATTTAAAATTATTATACAGTAATATATTATAGTTTAGTTTTTGAATCGATTTGAGTATTGTAAATATTTTTTAATTAATATCTATCTTATTATTAATAGTTTTTTAATTTAATTTTTGATCATTATTATATTATCTATCAATAAAATTGTTTATATTGAATTTATATGAAATATAATTATTAATATTAAAATAACTAAATATTGTTTTCACATTTCAAAAAATTTTAAATATTATTATATTTTAAAAGGTTATAACCTATGAAATGAGAAAAAATTACAAATTTTTTTTAATTAATTTATTGTTTAAATAAAACCTATAAACCACTAAATTCCTACAAACATAAATTGCTATACTTCTTAATGACAAACCTTTAGATAGTAAAACCATTAAACAGGTGTACATTAATAAAAAATCATAAATCTCAATTTAATTTTTATTAAGTATAATTTAAAATTTTTATTTTAATTATTTATCATTTTATTTTTATAGAAATATTAATTACAAAATAAATTATTAGTAAGACATATCTATTTTAAATAATATATTTTTTATCAAAAAAAAATATATGCTTATAAAAAACGGCAAAATTTTAAAAACAAAAATTTATTATTTTGTAATATATTTTATTTTGATTTTGAATCATTTTAGTTTTTGCAATTATATTTTAATTTATATCATCTTATTAATAAAAGTTTATTAATTTTTTATTGATCATTATTATAATATCTATTAATAAAATTATTTATATTGAGTTTACATTTTATATAATTATTAAGAATATTATAACTAAATATTATATTAACATTTGAATACAATTAAAAATTCTTATATTTTCAAAGGTTATAACCTTCAAAAATTAAAAATTATTATATTTTCAAAGGTTATAACTTCAAAAATTAAAAAAAATCAAAAAATTTAATTTTTTATTTTTTCATTTTTTAAATAAAAACTATAAATCACTAAAGTCCTCTACAATTAAATCACTAAACCCCAAAACACCTAAATACTTAAACCATTAAACTAGTATAGCTCGAATAATAAATAAAAAATCTGAATTTTATTTGTATTCATTATAATTTTAAATATTAATTTTAATTATCTATTAGTTTATTTTTATAGGATTATAAATTAAAAATAAATTATGTGGAAGCAAATATAATTTAAATAATTTACATTTAAAAACAAAAAATATAAACTCAAAAAAAGAACCAAAACATCAAAAATATTATTTTTTAGTAATATATTTTACTTTGATTTTAATTAAATTTACGTTTTACAAATATATTTTAAAAAATATCTATCTTATTAATAATAGTTTATTAATTTATATTTTGATCATTAATATAATATCTATCAATATAATTGTTTATATTGAATTAACATGATATATAATTATTAAGATTATCATAACTAAATATAGTATTCAAATATAAAAAAAATTTAAAAATTGATATATTTTCGAAGGGTTATAACCTTCAAAAATGAGAAAAAATAACAAAAATAAATTTTTTGATATATCATTGTTTAAATAAAACTTATAAACCATTAAATGCCTAAATACATAAACTTGTAAACCATAAATATAATTTAATAATTTATAGAAATATTATTACCAAATAAATTATGAGTGACAAATATAATTTAAATAATATATTTTTCAACAAAAAAATATATAAGCTTATAAAATGATGCAAAAACTAAAAAAAATAATTATTTAGTAATAAATTTTACTTTCATTTTGAATCATTTTAGGTTTTTTAATTATATTTTAATTTATATCTATCATATTAATAATAGTTTATTAATTTATTTTTTGATAATTGATATAATATTATCGATAAAATTGTTTATATTTAGTTTATATTATATATAGTTATAATAATTATTATTACTAAATATTGTATTCACATTTATAAAAAATTTTAAAATTATTATATTTTCAAATATTATGATATTTGAAAATTTGAAAAAATATCAAAAATAAATTTTTTGTTATTTTATTGTTTAAATAAAAGTTATAAAACAATAAATTCCTAAATACTTAAATCAATAACTACTAAATCTCGAAAACCCTAAATAGATAAATTTTTTATACAGGTATATCCTAAATAATAAATAATAAATCTCATTCTTATTTTTTTCATTATAATTTTAAATATTCATTTTAATTATTTATTTATTTATTTTTATATAAATATTAATTTCAAAAACAAAATATAAGTTAGACAAATAAATTTATATAAATTATTTTTTAACAAAAAATATAGATAAACTTATTAAAAGAAGAAAAAAATTAAAAACAAAAAATTATTATATAGTAATATATTTTACTTTTTTCTGAATCATTTTAGGGTTTTTAATTATATTTTAATTGATATCTAACTTATTAATAATAGATTATTAATTTATTTTTTGATCATTATTATAATATTTATCAATAAAAATATTTATATTTAATTTATATGATATATAAATTTAATAATTATTATAACTAAATATTGTATTCACTTTTGAAAAAAATATTAAAATTATTATATTTTTCAAAGATTATAACCTTTGAACATGTGAAAAAACAAAAAAAAATATTTTTTATTATTATTTCATTGTTTAAATAAAACCTATAAATCACTAAATGCTTAAAAACGTAAATCAATAAACTACAAAATTTTGATACCCCTATATAGATAATTGTTTTAACGGGTATCCCCTAAATATTAATTAATAAATCTCATTTTTATTTGTTTTCATTTTAATTTAAAAAATTAATTTCGATTGTTATGTTTTTTATTTATATATATATATTAATTATAAAATAAATTATGAGTTAAAAATATAATTTATAAAAATTATTTTTCATCAAAAAATAGATAAGCTTATAAAAAGAATAAAAATTTAAAAACAAATAATTATTATTAAGTAATATATTTTGCTTTTGTTTTGAATCATTTTAGGTTTTGATATTATATTTTAAGTAATATCAATCTTATTCATAATAGATTTTTAATTTATTTTTTGATAATTATTAGAATATCTATCAATAAAATTATTTATATTGAATTTATATGATATATAATTATTATGATTATAATAAATAAATATTAATTCACATTTGAAAAAAATTTAAAAATTATTATATTTTCAAAGGTTATAACCTTTGAAAATATCAAAAAATAATAAAAATAAATTTTTTGTTATTTTATTTTTTAAATAAAACCTATAAACCACTAAATGAATGCACAGTTAAATCAGTAAACTCCTAAACCACGTAATGACAAAATACATAAACCATTAAACCACTATATACTACATAATAATTAATAAACCTAATTTTTAATTCTATTTATTATAATTTTAAATATTCATTTTAATTATTTATTAGTTTATTTTTATAGAAATATTTATAACAAAATAAATTATGAGTCCGAAAAATATAATTTAAAAAATATATATGCTTATAAAAGAAGTAAAAATTTAAAAATTAAAAATTGTTATCTAGAAATATATTTTACTATAATTTTGAATCAATTTGGGTTTTGTAATTATTTTTTAATTAATATCTATCTTAATATCAATAGTTTATAAATTTAATTTTGATTATTATTATAATATATATCAATAAAATTGTTTATATTGAATTTATATGATATATAATTATTAATATTATTATAAATAAGTATTGTATTCACATTTCAAAAAATTTTAAATATTATTATATTTTCAAAGGTTATAACCTATGAAAATAAAAAAAAATTATAGAAATTTTTTTTGATATTTTATTTTTTTAAATCAAACGTATAAACCATAAAAGCCTAAAAACACAAATTGCTAAAATCCTAAATGAAAAAACATCTAAATACTTAATCCATTAAACTGGTTTACAATAATAATAAATTATAAATCTCATTTTAAATTTTATTCAGTATAATTTTAAATTTTTATTTTAAATATTTATTAGTTTATTTTTATAGAGATATTAATTACAAAATAAATTATTAGTGAGAAATAACTAATTTAAATTAAACCGGTATCCCTAAATAATAAATAATAAATCTCATTTTTTTATTTATAATTTAAAATATTCATTTTAATTATTTATTTGTTTATTTTTATAAAAACATTAATTACAAAATAAATTATTTTTCATCAAAAAAATATACATAAACTTTTTAAAAGAAAAAAGAATTCTAAACAAAAAATTATTATATAGTAATATATTTTCCTTTGCTTCTGAATCATTTTAGGTTTTGTAATTATATTTTAATTGATATCTATATTTAAAAATAATAGATTATTAATTTATTTTTTGATCATTATTAGAATATTTATCAATAAAATTATTTATATTGAATGTATATGATATATAAATATAATGATTATTATAACTAAAGATTGTATTCACTTTAGAAAAAAATTTAAAATTTATTGTATTTTCAATGGTTATAACCTTTGAAAATATCAAAAAATAACAAAAATAAATTTTTTGTTATTTTATTTTAAAAAAAACATATAAACCACTAAATCCATATATAGGTAAATCTTAAACTCCTAAATAAATAAACCATTAAACTGCTATATACTATTTAATAATTAATAAATCTAATTTTTATTTAATTTATTATAATTTTAAATATTGATTTTAATTATTATTAGTTTATTTTTATTGAAATATTTATTACAGAATAAATTATGAGTGCGACAAATATAATTTAAATAATTTATTTTTAATCAAAAAAGATATATACGCTTATAAAAGAAGTAAAAATTAAAAATTAAAAATTATTATACAGTAATATTTTTTACTTTAATTTTGAATCAATATGGGGTTTGTAAATATTTTTTAATTAATATCAATCTTATTATTAATAGTTTATTAATTTAATTTTTGATCATTATTATATTATCTATCAATAAAATTGTTTATATTGAATTTATATGATATATAATTATTAATATTAAAATAACGAAATATTGTATTCACATTTCAAAAAATTTTAAATATTATTATATCTTCATAGGTTATAACCTATGAAGATGAGAAAAAATTACAATTTTTTTTTCTTTTATTGTTTAAATAAAACCTATAAACCACTAAATGCCTAAAAACATAAATTGCTAAACTCCTAAACGACCAAACCTCTAAATACTAAAAGCATTAAACAGGTGTACATTAAAAAAATCATAAATCTCAATTTAATTTTTATTAAGTTTAATTTGAAATTTTTATTTTAATTATTTATCAGTTTATTTTTATAGAAATATTAATTACAAAATAAATTATTAGTGAGACAGATCTAACATAAATAATTGATTTTTCATCAAAAAAAATATATATCCTTATAAAAAGAGGTACAATTTTAAAAACAAAAATTTATTATTTAGTAATATATTTATTTTTATTTTGAATCATTTTAGATTTTGCAATTATATTTTAATTTATATCATTCTTATTAATAATAGTTTATTAACTTTTTATTGATCATTATTATAATATGTATTAATACAATTATTTATATTGAGTTTACATTATATATAATTATTAATATTATTATTACTAAATATTTTATTCACATTTTAAAAAAATTAAAAATTATTATATCTTCAAAGGTTATAACCTTCAAAAATTAAAAAAAATCACAAAATTAAATTTTTTATTTTTTCATTCTTTAAATAAAAACTATAAATCACTAAAGGCCTAAACACTTAAATCACTAAACCTCAAAACACCTTAATACTTAAATCATTAAACTAGTATATCCTGAATAATAAATAATAAATATCAATTTTATTTGTATTCATTATAATTTTAAATAATCATTTTAATTATTTATTAGTTTATTTTTATAGAATTTTAAATTAAAAATAAATTATGTGGAAGACAAATATAATTTAATAATTTACTTTTAATAACAAAAAATATAAACTTATAAAAAGAAGCAAAACATCAAAAAAATTATTATTTACTATAATTTTTTACTTTGATTTTGAATAAATTTATGTTTTGCAAATATATTTTAAAAAATATCTATATTATTAATACTAGTTTATTAATTTATTTTTTGATCATTAATATAATATCTATCAATATAATTGTTTATATTGAATTAACATGATATATAATTATTAAGATTATTATAACTAAATATAGTATTCACATATAAAGAAAATTTAAAATTGTTATATTTTCAAAGTTTATAACCATAAAAAATGATAAAAAATAACAAAAATAAATTTTATTGTTATATCATTGTTTAAATAAAACATATAATACATTAAATGCCTAAATACATAAATATCTAAACTCCTAAACCCCGAAGCCCCTAAATACTTAAACCTGTAAACTCGTATACCTTAAATATAATTTAAATAATTTATAGAAATATTAATTACATAATAAATTATGAGTTATAATTTAAATAATATAATTTAAATAATAGTTTATTAATTTATTTTTTGATAATTGTTATAATATCTATCAATAAAATTGTTTATATTTAGTTTATATTATATATAGTTATAATATTTATTATTACTAAATATTGTATTCAGCATTTTTAAAAAATTTTAAAATTATTATAATTTCAAATGTTATACCCTTTAAAAATTTGAAAAAATATCAAAAATAAATTTTTTGTTATTTCAATGTTTGAATAAAACCTATAAACCATTAAATGCCTAAATAGTTAAATCAATAACTTCTATATCTCGAAAACCCTAAATAGATAAATTTTTTAAACATGTATATCCTAAATAATAATTAATAAATCTCATTTTTATTTTTTTCATTATAATTCTAAATATTCATTTTAATTATTTATTTGTTTATTTTTATATAAATATTAATTACAAAATTAATTATAAGTTATATAAATATAATTTATATAATTATTTTTCAACAAAAAAATATAGATAAACTTAATAAAAGAAGAAAAAAATAAAAAACAAAAAAATATTATATAGTAATATATTTTGCTTTGTTTCTGAATCATTTTAGGTTTTGTAATTATATTTTAATTGATATCTAACTTATTAATAATAGATTATTAATTTATTTTTTAATCATTATTAGAATATTTATCAATAAAAATGTTTATATTGAATTTATATGATATATAAATTTAATAATTATTATTACTAAATATTGTATTCACTTTTGAAAAAAGTTTAAAATTTTTATATTTTCAAAGATTATAACCTTTGAACATGTGAAAAAATAAAAAAAAATATTTTTTTTGTTATTTCATTGTTTAAATAAAACCTATAAATCACTAAATGCTTAACACATAAATCACTAAACTACAAAATTATGATACCCCTATATAGATATCCTTTAAACCGGTATTCCCTAAATAATAATAAATAAATCTCATGTTTATTTGTTTTCATTATAATTTTAAAAATTCATTTTGATTGTTAAGTTTTTTATTTATATAATATATTAATTATAAAATAAATTATGAGTTCAAAATATAATTTATAAAAATTAGTTTTCATCGCAAAATTGTTAAGCTTATAAAAAGAATAAAAATTTAAAAATAAATAATTATAATTAAGTAATATATTTTGCTTTGCTTTTGAATCATTTTAGGTTTTGATATTATATTTTAAGTAATATCAATCTTATTAATAATAGATTTTTAATTTATTTTTTGATAATTATTAGAATATCTATCAATAAAATTGTTTATATTGAATTTATATGATATATAATTATTATGATTATTATAAATAAATATTTATTCACTTTTGAAAAAAATTTAAAATTATTATATTTTCAAAGGTTATAACCTATGAAAATATCAAAAAATAATAAAAATAATTTTTTTTTATTTTTATTTTTAATAAAAACTATAAACCACTAAATGCATACATAGTTAAATCAGTAAACTCCTAAACCCCGTAATGCCTAAATACATAAACCATTAAACCACTATATAATACATAATAATTAATAAATCTAATTTTTATTTATATTTATATTAATTTTAATTATTTATTAGTTTATTTTTATAGAAATATTTATTACAAAATAAATTATGAGTGCGACAAATATAATTTAAATAATTTATCTTTAATCAAAAAAGATATATACGCGTATAAAAGAAGTAAAATTTAAAAATTAAAAATTATTATGCAGTAATATATTTTACTTTAATTTTGAATCAATTTGGGTTTTCTAAATATTTTTAATTAATATCTATCTTATTATTAATTGTTTATTAATTTAATTTTTGATCATTATTATAATATCTATCAATAAAATTGTTTATATTGAATTTATATTATATATAATTAATAATATTATTATAACTAAATATTGTCTTTACATATCAGAAAATCTTAAATTTTATTATATTTTCAAATGTTATAACCTCTGGAAATGAGAAAATATTACAAATTTTTTTTTATTTTATTGTTTAAATAAAACCTATAAAATACTAAATTCCTAAAAACATAAATCTCTAAACTTCTAAATGTCAAAACCATTAAACTGGTATACATTAATAATAAATCATAAATCTCATTTTAATTTTTATTCAGTATAATTTTAAATTTTTATTGTAATTATTTATCAGTTTATTTTTAAAGAAATATTAATTACAAAATAAATTATTAGTGAGACAGATCTAATTTAAATCAAAATAGTATCCCTAAATAATAAATAATAAATCTAATTTTTTTTCATTATAATTTTAAATATTCGTTTTAATTATTTATTTGTTTATATATATATAAATATAAATTACAAAATAAATTGAGCTAGACAAAAATAATTTATATAAATTATTTTTCATCAAAAAATTATAGTTAAACTTTTTAAAAGAAAAAAAATTTCTAAACAAAAAATTATTATATAGTAATATATTTTGCTTTGCTTCTAAATCATTTTAAGTTTTGTAATTATATTTTAATTGATATCTATCTTATTAATAATAGGTTATTAATTTATTCTTTGATCATTATTAGGATATTTATCAATAAATATATTTTTATTGAATTTATATCATATATAAATTTAATAATTATTATAACTAAATATTGTATTCACTTTCGAAAAAAGTTTTAAAATTTTTATATTTTCAAAGATTATAACTTTTGAACATGTAAAAATATAAAAAAAATATTTTTTTTGTTATTTGATTGTTTAAATAAAACCTATAAATCACTAAATGCCTAAACACTTAAATCACTAAACTACAAAATCTCAATACACCTATATCGATAATCCTTTAAACCGGTATACCATAAATAATAATTAATAAATCTCATTTTTATTTGTTTTCATTATAATTTAAAAAATTCATTTCGATTGTTATGTTTTTTATTTATATATATATTTAATTATAAAATAAATTATGAGTTAAAAATATAATTTATAAAAATTATTGTTCATCAAAAAATAGATAAGCGTATAAAAAGAATAAAAATTTAAAAACAAATAATTATTATTAAGTCATATATTTTGCTTTGCTTTTGAATCATTTTAGGTTTTGAGATTATATTTTAAGTAATATCAATCTTATTCATAATAGATTTTTAATTTATTTTTTGATAATTATTAGAATATATATCAATAATATTGTTTATATTGAATTTATATGATATATAATTATTATGATTATTATAAATATATATTGTATTCACTTTTGAAAAGAAATTTAAAAATTATTATATTTTCAATAGGTTATAATCTTAAAAAATGAGAAAGAATACAAAAAATAAATTTTTTGTTATTTCTTTTTTAAATAAAAGCTATAGACCACTGAATGTTTACTTACTTAAATCAGTAGCACATAAACCCTGAAACCTCTATATACATAAACCTTATAACAGCTGTATACTACTTAATAAATAATAAATCTCATTTATATTTCTATTTATTATAATTTTAAATATTCATTTTAATTATTTATATTTTAATTTTTTAGAAAAATTAATTACAAAATAAATTTCGAGTGAGACAGATATTATTTATATAATTTATTTTTAATCATAAAAAAATAAGCTTATAAAAAGATGGAAAAATTTAAAAATTAAATATTATTATTTAGTAATATATTTTTATTTGATTTTGAATCATTTTGTGTTATTTAAATATATTTTTCTTAATATTTATATTATTAATAATAGTTTATTAATTTAATTTCTGATCATTATTATAATATCTATCATTAAAATTGTTTATATTGAATTTATATGATATATAATTAATAAGATTAATATAATTATACATGGTATTCACATTTCAAAAAATTTTAAAAATTATTTTATTTTCAAAGGTTATAAGCTTTGAAAATCTAAAAAAAATCAAAAAAAAATTTTATTTTTATTATTTAAATAAAACCTATATACCACTAAATCCATAAAAACATAAATTGATAAACTCCTAAACGACAAAACCCCTAAATAATTGATCCATTAAACCGGTATATCATATATAATTGTTGGGCAATTGTGCTTCCACGGTAGTTAGATTGAGATACAGAAACACAAAACAACAGAAAACAAGCAATATATATATCATAATTCAGCAACCATCAATTATAGAATCAAAAAACGAGAAATAAACACCAAAAATAACGTGGTTCGCTAGTTGCTAAGTATGACTAGCAAAATCCACCCGAAAATGCTTTTGCGTTACAGATTAAAGCAACAGAAATGTCTTACAGTATGCAGCACATAGAATAGTCGAGATAAATCGCAAAGAGAGAATAGAGAAAAACGATGAACAGTTCCACGGGTCCAAAAATAGCAAGACCTCCGTTATTGTGCTACTACTGCATCCCCGGCCTTTTAATATTTCCTTTCCTGCACTCACATGAAAATATTAAAAAAGAAAATATATTTGGTTATACAAATAGAATAAATTATTTGGTTATACAAATATTTGGTTATACAGTGAGACCTCTGTTATTCATTTTAATTATTTATTCGTTTATTTTTATATAATTATAAATTACAGAATAAATTGAGTTAGACAAATATAATTTATATAATTATTTTCCATCAAAAAAATATAGATAAACTTTTTAAAAGAAAAAAAATTCAAAACAAAAAATAATTATATAGTAATATATTTTGCTTAGTTTTTGAATCATTTTAGGTTTTGTAATTATATTTAAATTGATATCTATCTTATTAATAATAGATTATTAATTTATTCTTTGATCATTATTAGAATATTTATCAATAAAAATATATATATTGAATTTATATGATATATAAATATAATGATTATTATAACTAAATATTATATTCACTTTTGAAAAAAATTTAAAAATTATTATATTTTCAAAGGTTATAACCTTTGAAAATATCAAAAAATAAAAACAATACATTTTTTGATATTTTTTTAAAATAACACCTATAAACCACTAAATGCATGCATAGTTAAATCAGTAAACTTTTAAACCTCATAATGCAAAAATACATAAACCATTAATCTGCTATATACTACTTAATAATTAATAAATCTAATTTTTAATTTTATTTATTATAATTTTAAATATTCATTTTAATTATTTATTAGTTTATTTTTATAGAAATTATATATTACAAAATAAATTAGAGTGCGAAAAATATAATTTAAAAAATATATATGCGTATAAATGAAGTAAAAATTTAAAAAATAAAAATTGTTATCCAGAAATATATTTTACTATAATTTTGAATCAATTTGGGTTTTGAAATTATTTTTTAATTAATATATATCTTAATATCAATACTTTATAAATTTAATTTTGATCATTATTATATTATATATCAATAAAATTGTTTATATTGAATTTATATGATATATAATTATTAATATTATTATAATTAAGTATTGTATTTACATTTCAAAAAATTTTAAATATTATTATATTTTCAAAGGTTATAACCTATGAAAATGAGAAAAAATTATAATTTTTTTTTTGATATTTTATTTTTTTAAATAAAACGTATAATCCACTAAAAGCCTAAAAACATAAATCGCAAAAATCCTAAAAGAAAAAATCTCTAAATTCTTAATCCATTAAACTTGTATATAGTAATTATAAATAATAAATCTCATTTTAAATTTTATTAAGTATAATTTTACATTTTTATTTTAAATATTTATCAGTTTATTTTTATAGAAATATTAATTACAAAATAAATTATTAGTGTGAAATATCTAATTTTAATTAAACCAGTATCCCTAAATAATAAATAATAAATCACATTTTTTTTCATTATAATTTTAAATATTCATTTTAATTATTTATTTGTTTATTTTTATAAATATATTAATTACAGAATAAATTATGAGTTAGAGAAATATAATTTATATAAATTATTTTTCATCATAAAAATATAAATAAACTTTTTAAAAGAAAAAAAAATTCAAAACAAAAATTATTTTATAGTAATATATTTTGCTTTGCTTCTGAATCATTTTAGGTTTTGTAATTATATTTTAATTGATATCTATCTTATTAATAATAGATTATTAATTTATTTTTCGATCATTATTACAATATTTATCAATAAAATTGTTTATATTGAATTTACATGATATATAATTATTAAGATTATTATAACTAAATATTATATTTACATTTGAAAATAATTTAAAAATTATTATATTTTTAAAAGTTATCATCTTTGAAAATGTGATAAAATCACAAAAATAATTTTTATTTTATTTTATTGTTTATATAAAACCTATAAACTACTAAATGCATAAACACTTAAATCTTTAAACTCCTAAACCCCCAAACCCCAAAACCCTTAAATACTTAAACATTTAAACCATCTTTAAAGGTTTAAGTATTTATAAATAATATATAAATATCTATAAATAAATAATAGTTTATTAATTTAATTTTTGATCATTATTATAATTATATTTATATTTAGTTTATTAATATATATCAATAAAATTGTTTTTTTAATTTACATGATATATAATTATTAAGTTTATTATAACTAAATATTATAATAACATTTGAAAACAATTTAAAAATTATTATATTTATAAAGATTATAACCTTCAAAATTGATAAAAACTTTGAAAAATAATTTTTTTGTTATTTCATTATTTAAATTAAACATATAAACTACTAAATGCCTAAACACTTAAATCACTAAACTCCTAAACTCCTAAATACTTAAACTATTAAACCGGTATACCCTAAATAATTAATCATAAATCTCATTTTTATTTGTATTCATTATAATTTTAATATTCATTTTAATTATTTATTAGTTTATTTTTATAGAAATATTAATTGCAAATTAAAATTATGAATGAGACAAATAAAATTTTAATAAATTATTTTATCAAAAAAATTTATAAGATAATAAAAAGAATCAAAAATTTAAAAATAAAAAATTATTATTTAGTAATATATTTTACATTGATTTTGAATCGTTTTAGGTTTTGCAAATATATTTTAATTAATATCTATCTTATTAATAATAGTTTATTAATCTATTTTATGATCAGTATTATAATATCGATCAATAAAATTATTTATATTGAATTTACATGATATTTACTTTTTATGATTATTATAATTAAATATTGTATTAACATTTAAAAAAAATTAAAAATTATAATATTTTTAATTGTTATAACCTTGAAAATGAGAAAAAATCATAAAAATAATTTTTTTTGTTATTTAATTATTTAAATAAAACCTATAAACTACAAAATACCTAAATACTTAAATTACAAAACTCCTAAACCCTGATATTGCTGCTCCACACACACATAGCAACGGACCACAATACACACGTGCACATATTCTTGTTCATTTTATGGTAGCATTGAGAGGGGCCAGCAAGTCCTAGAAGCAGCCAGAAGTATGGGGTACCAGCTTGTAGAGTGCCCCACTAACAAGCAGGGATGATAACATTCAAACAACTGACGAGACCGAGCAAAGTGGTCGGGAGTAAACCCAGGAGTAGCTAGGAGTGGGTCCCAATAGCCCTATGAAGCAGCATAGAGGGCCACCCAACTATCATCCAACAGGATTAGAAGGTAATCCATGATTAATTAGAGAGCTAGCAAAATCCGATGTATCATCAAGCATGGCCAGTAAGCAATGGAATCCAGACCAGCCACACGGGAGCGAAAGATTCAAACTTGTGGTTTATGTTTGTAGTCTTATTTGTATTTTGGACTTTGTATGCACCATGTACTTGTAAAGACGGATCATGACATACTCACACACACAATCTTGTTTGTTCTTTAGGTAGCATTCAATGAGGGCAACTAGACCCATGAATATCTTTAAGTGGGGCCCACTAATGCATTTTGTAAATACACATTAAGCAATGCTACAATGCCGGGAGTAGAAGACCCATCTTTATAGCATTTTGTAATTTTACTTGTATTCTAGCTTGGTTGTACGAGTAGATAATTAGACTATGAGATGGGCCTCATCACACATGCACACCGATCATGCATATCTTTTGATATTTTGTCGGTGCAACATACAGCCACTTCATGGAGCACGAGGAGGAAGTATTCTAACCCAAGAGATACTCTTTTGATTATCATTGGAGCAAAAGAATGTGGAATTCAGAGGTGATAATGAATTGACAAAGTACAGTAGATATGGACTTGTGGATTTATGGGTATTCACTTTTACATGTATTTCATTGCATAGAAATGACATAGGCAAGCGCTTGATGCTGCATGTCACACACATGCACAATCTTATATTTGGATAGTTTTAATATGGTGCATCATCCAGGTTCCTCCAAAAGGCTGGGACAAATCCAAATGGAAAGGACGTAGTGCGCTTAATGACTCAATGCCAAGTCTGAAGTCTTAGAATGCCAGGTGATTTTAGTTGTATTCGTACGCTTGGAATTATTTGGCATTATGTTTTTTTTATGTATTTTATGCATAGAATCATTAAGGTGCATAGGATTTGGTGGGCTGGCCTAAATTAGTCAGCTTTTTTGTCACTTGTAAGTTGTGTGCCTAAATGATAAATAAAGAGTGTATTTTCCAAAAAAACAAAAAAAAACAAAAAAAAACAAAAAAAACAAAAAAAAACCATAAACCCTAAACTTTAAATCCTAAACCTTAAACCATAAACTTTAACCCTAATCCAAAAACCCTAAATCCTAAATCTCATGTTTTGCACTTTTATAATCAAATGACGAAGTGTTAAATTTAAATTGAAATTCAAAACTTTGAGGAATGGCACAGATTTATCTTTTTTATATGTAACACAAAGTCATGACTCAAGGGGTGAGTTATGGATTTAGTCTCTTTCATGCTTTAGATTATTGTAGCATTAGCAATGGTCATGATTGTCTATTTATTCTCTAGAACACAAAATCATATCTATGAGAATATGGTATAACTTGTGTCTCTCTTTTGAACTTATTGTTATGGCATTAGGAATGATCATGAATACATATTTAATCACTATAATACTGGGTCACATTATTGTATATGTCCATAGCTTGTGCATTTTATCTTTATATTGCAATGTCATTGCACTAGGAATGATTGTAACTTTGGACATTCCTCAAGAGCAAAAGTCATGACCCTAGAAATAGTTAAAGCTCGAGTACTACTCTTTATAACTTTCTATATCTAAAATTCTTGTGATTGGAAATATCACTATGGCTTTTTCCTTTGATTTGTGACTTCAAGTGTAATATGCAAGACTAATATTTTGAGCAATGATTAAAACATTTTATACATTTGAATATGATTCATTTACACCTTTTTGGGTATTGTGATCATGTATACATAACTCATTTAATATAAAAAGAAAGAAATGATACTTTTCATATCCACGAGGATATAAAAAAAAGGTTTAGATATGCCAATAAAATAAATTTTTTGATTCTTGATTGAAAGAGAGCCCATACTTCTTGCCCTGCTCAAACCACCCTGGGGCTAGTTTGTTCTAATAGGCTACAAGGGTTATTTTTTTAGATTTGAACTATGTTTTAAAAAAATTGCTTTGAGTGTGTGCATGAGAGATATTTTAGAAGAAATTACAATATTCAATATAAATTGCATCCTCAACAAGTAGCTATTTCAACACATAAGGGTACAACTTCGGTTTAGTCTGTTAGCTTACATGAGTCAAATTACCTTTGATAGCCCAGTGATTCAACATCAAATATGATGAGACTAAATGGAGATAAAGTAAATGCTCTTATTATTTTGGTTAGAGCTTTAGCAATCATTCTAGAGTTGAGAGAGGAACAAAATAAATTATTTTAATTATTCAGTATAATTTTAATTTTAATTTTAATTATTTATCATTTTTTTTATAGAGATATTAATTACAAAATAAATTATTAGTGATATATATCTAATTTAAATTAAACCAGTATTTCCTAAATAATAAAAAATAAATCTCATTTTGTTTTCATTATAATTTCAAAATTCAAATTTAATTATTTATTTGTTTATTTTAATATAAATATTAATTACAAAATAAATTATAAATTACAAAAATATAATATTATATAAATTTTTTTTTCATTAAAATAATATAGATAAACTTTTTAAAAGAAAAAAAATTTCAAAACAAAAATTATTATATAGTAATAATTTTTGATTTGATTCTGAATCATTTTAGGTTTTGTAAATATATTTTAATTGATCTCTATCTTATTAATAATAGATTATTAAGTTATTTTTTCATCATTATTAGAATATTTATCAATAAAAATGTTTATATTGAATTTATATGATATATAAATATAATGATTATTATAACTAAATATTGTATTCACTTTTGAACAAAATTTTAAAATTATTATATTTTCAAAGGTTATAACCTTTGAAAGTGTTATAAAATAAAAAAAAATAAATCTTTTGTTATATCATTTTTTAAATAAAACTTATAGATCATTAAATGCTTTCTTACTTAAATCAGTTAACTTATAAATCACGAAACCCCTAAATACATAAACCTTTTAACAGCTATATACTACTTAATAAATAATAAATCTCATTTTTATTTCTATTTATTATAATTTTAAATATTTATTTTAATTATTTATAGTTTAATTTTTTAGAAAAATTAATTACAAAATAAATTTCGAGTGAGAGAATTATTATTTAAATAATTTAATTTAATAAAAAAAATATATGCTTATAAAAAGAACGAAATTTATAAAAATCAAATATTACTATTTAGTAATATATTTTGATTTGATTTTGAATCATTTTGTGTTATGTAAATATATTTTAATTAATATTAATATTATTAATAATAGTTTATTAATTAAAATTTTTATCATTATTATAATATCTATCATTAATATTATTTATATTGAATTTATATGATATATAATTAGTAGGATTAATATAATTATACATGGTATTCATATTTCAAAAAATTTGAAAAATTATTTTATTTTCAAAGGTTATAACATTTGAAAATCAGAAAAAATCAAAAATAGAATTTTAAATCTTTATTATATAAATAAAACCTATAAACCACTAAATAATCAAACCATTAAACCGGTATACCATATATAATAAATCATAAATCTCATTTTAATTGGTATTCATTATAATTTTAAATATTCATTTTAATTATTTATTAGTTTATTTTTATAGAAATATCAATCACAAAATAAATAATGAGTGAGACAAATATAATTTTAATAATTTATTTTTAATTAAAAAAAAGCTAATATAAAGAAGTAAAAATTTTAAAACAAAAAATTATTATTTAGTAATATATTTAACTTTGATTTTGAATCATTATATATAGGTTTTGCAATTATATTTTAAATGCGATCAATCTTATCAATAATAGTTTATTAATTTATTATTTGATCATTTTTATAATATCGAACAATAAAATTACTTATATTCAATTAAAATGTCTTATAATTATTAAGTTATTATAAGTAAATATTATATTTACATTTTGAAAAGAATTTAAAAATTATTATATTTTCAAAGGTTATAACCGTAAAAAATGATAAAAAATCACAAAAATAATTTTTTATTATTTTATTATTTAAATAAAACTTATAAACCACTAAATGACTAAAAATTTAAATATCTAGACTCAAAGTTCCCAAAACCCCCTAAATACTTAAACCATTAAACCTATATAACCTAAATAATAAATAATAAATCTCATTTTTATTTGTATTCATTATAATTTTAAATATTCATTTTAATTATTTTTTAGTTTATTTTTATAGAAATATTAATTACAAAATATATAATGAGTGAGACAGATATAATTTAAATAAATTATTTTTTATCCAAAAAAAATAAGCTTATAAAAATAAACAAAATTTCAAAAATTTAAAATTTTATTTAGTAATATAATTTACTTTGATTTTGAATTATTTTGGGTTCTACAAATATATTTTAATTAATATCTATCTTATTAATAAAAGTTTATTAATTTATTTTTTGATCATTATTATAATATAAATTAATACATTTTTTTATATTGAATCTACAACAAATATAATTATAAATATTATTATAACTAAGTATTGTATTCATATTTTAGAACTATTAAAAAATTATTATATTTTCAAAGGTTATAACCTTTGAAAATAACAAAAATTCATAAAAATAAAGTTTGTGCTATTTCATTGATTAAATAAAACCTATAAACACAAAAATGTGTAAACATATAAATCATTAAACTTTTTAACCCCAAAACCATAAAAAACTTAAACAATTAAATAATTATACCCTAAATAATAAATCATAAATCTCATTTTTATTTGTATTCATTAAAATTTTAAATATACATTTTAATTATTTATTAGTTTATTTTTATAGATATATAAATTAAAAAATAAATTATTAGTTAGACAAATATAATTTAAATAATTTATTTTTCATCAAAAAATATATAGGCTTATAAATGGATACAAAAATTTAAAAATTTAAAATTAATATATAGCAAAATATTTCACTTTGATTTTGAGTCATTTTAGGTTTTGCAAATATATTTTAAACAATATTTATTTTATTAATAATTGATTATTACTTTTTTATGATCATTATTAATAATAAATATCAATAAAACAATATATTTTGAATTTATATTATATATAATTATTATAATTATTACAACTTCATATTGTATTCACTTTTTTAAAAAAATTTAAAAATTATTATATTTTCAAAGGTTATAACCTTCAAAAAAGAGAAAAAATAACAAAAATAAATTTTTTGTTATTATATTTTTTATATAAACCCTATAAACCACTAAATTACTAAATACAAAAATGACAAAACTGCTAAAACCCGAAGCCAAAAAATACTTAAAACATTAAATTAGTATTGTCTATATAATAAATCATAAATCTCAATTATATTAATATTCATTATAATTTTAAATATTCAATTTAAATATTTATCAGTTTATTTTTATAGAAATATTAATTACAAATTAAATTATTACTGCGACATATATAATTTAAATAATTTATTTTTCATCAAAAAAAATGCTTATAAAAAGTGGTACAATTTTAAAAATAATAAATTATTATTTAATAATATATCTTATTTTGATTTGGAATCATTTTAGATTTTATAATTATATTTTAATTTATATCATTCTTATAAATACAAGTTTATTAATTTATTTATTGATCATTATTATAATATCTTTCAATAAAATTATTTATATTGAGTTTACATTATATCTAATTATTAAGATTATTATAACTAAATATTACATTCATATATAAAAAAATTAAAATTATTATATTTTCAAAGGATACAACCTTCAAAAATTAAAAAAAAATTACAAAATTAAATTTTTTGTTTTCTCATTCTTAAAATAAAAACTATAAATCACTAAAGGTCTAAACAGTTAAATCACTAAAGGTCTAATAAATTATATCACTAAACTCCTAAACCAAAAAATTGTTAAATACTTAAACCATTAAGCCGGTATATCCTGAATAATAAATAATAAATCTCAATTTTATTTGTATTCATTATAATTTTAAATATTCATTTTAATTATTTAGAGTTTATTATCATAGAATTATAAATTACAAAATAAATTATGAGTAAGACAAATATAATTTAAATAAATTATTTTTAATTACAAAAATATAAACTTATAAAAAAAGCAAAACATTAAAAAAATTATTATTTAGTTATATATTTTACTTTGATTTGAATAATTTTAGATTTTGCAAATACTTTTTAAATAATAACTATTTTATTAATAATAGTTTATTAATTTATTTTTTGATTATAATTATAATATCTAGCAATATAATTATTTATATTGAATTTAAATGAATTATAATTATGAAGATTATTATAAATAAATATTATATTTACATTTAAAAATAATTAAAAAATTCTTATATTTTCAAAGGATATAATCTTCAAAATTAGAAAAAATAATAAAATAAATTATTTGTTATATCATTGTTTAAATAAAACTTATAAACCACTAAATGCCTAAACACATAAACATCTAAACTCCTAAAGAAAAAATCCTCTAAATACTTAAACCTTTAAACTCGTAAACCTTAAATATAATATAAATAATTTAATAAAATATTAATTACAAAATAAATTGTGTGCTACAAATATAATTTAAATAATTTATTTTTCATCAAAAAAATATATAAGCTTATAAAAAGAAGCAAAAACAAATAAACAAAAATTTTTATTTAGTAATAAATTTTACTTGGATTTTGAATAATTTTAGGCTTTGCAATTATATTTTAATTTATATCAATCATAATAATAATAACATATTAATTTATTTTTTGATAATTGATATCATATCGATCAATAAAATTGTATATATTTAGTTTATATTATATATAATTATAATGATTTTTATCACTAAATATTATATTCACATTTTGAAAAAATTTTAAAATTATTATATTGTCAAAGGTTATAACCATTGAAAATGTGAAAAAATATCAAAAAAAAAATTTTTGTTATTTCATTATTTAGATAAAACCAATAAACCACTAAATACCTAAAAACATAAATTGCTAAAGTCCTAAACGACAAAACCTGGAAATACTTAAAAAATTAAACTAGTATATATTAATAATAATTCATAAATCTCATTTTAATTTTTATTCAATATAATTTTATATTTTTATTTTAATTATTTATAAATTTATTTTTATTGAAATATTAATTACAAAATAAATTATTAGTGAGAGAGATATTATTTAAATTAAACTGGTATACCCTAAATAATAAAGAATAAATCTCTTTTTTTAATTATAATTTTAAATATTCATTTTAATTATTTATTTGTTTATTTTTATATAAATATTAATTAAAAAATAAATTGAGTAATACAAATATTTTTTATATAAATTATTTTTTATCAAAAAAATATAGATAAACTTATTAAAAGATAAAAAATTTAAAAACAAAAATATATTATATAGTAATATAATTTTCTTTGCTTGTGAATCATTATAGGTTTTGTAATTATATTTTAATTGATATCTATCTTATTAATAATAGATTATTAATTTATTATTTGATTATTATTAGAATATTTATCAATAATATTGTTTATATTTAATTTATATGATATATAAATATAATGATTATTATAACTAAATATTGAATTCACATTTGGAAAAAATTTAAAAATTATTATATTTTCAAAGGTTATAATTTTTGAAAATATAAAAAAATAATAAAAATAAATATTTTGTTATTTTAATTTTTAAATGAAACCTATAAACCACTAAATGCATACAGAGTTAAATCAGTAAACTTCTAAAGCCCGTAATGCCTAAATACATAAACCATTAAATTGCTATATACTACTTAATAATTAAGAAATCTAATTTTTATTTCAATTTATTATAATTTTAAATATTTATTTTAATTATTTATTAGTTTATTTTTATATAAATTTTAATTACAAAATAAATTATGAGTGCAACAAATATAATTTAAATAATTTATTTTTACTCAAAATAAATATATACGATTATAAAAGAAGTAAAACTTTAGAAATTAAAAATTATTATCCAGTAATATTTTTTACTTTAATTTTGAATCAATTTGGGTTTTGTAAATATTTTTTAATTAATATCTATCTCATTATTAATAGTTTATTAATTTAATTTTTGATCATTATTATAATATATATCAATAAAATTGTTTATATTGAATTTATATAATATATAATTATTAAAATTATTATAACTAAATATTCTATTCACATTTTAAAAAATTTTAAATATTATTATATTTTCAAAGGTTATAACCTATGAAAATGAAAAAAAAGTACAATTTTTTTTTGTTATTTTTTTGTTTAAATAAAACCTATTAACCACTAAATGCCTAAAAACATGAATCGCTAAACACATGTACGACAAAACCTTTAAATACTTAAACTATTAAATTTGTATACATTAATAATAAATCATAAATCGCATTTTAATTTTTATTCACTATAATTTAATATTTTTATTTTAATTATTTATCAGTTTATTTTTATACAAATATTAATTATAAAATAAATAATTAATGAGATAGATATAATTTAAATTAAACCGGTATACCCTAAATAATAAACAATAAATCTCATTTTTTTTAATTATAATTTTAAATATTCATTTTAATTATTTATTTGTTTATTTTTATATAAATATTAATTAAAAAATAAATTATGAGTTAGACAAATATAATTTAAAATATTATTTTTAATCAAAAAATATAGATAAACTTTTTAAAATAAAAAAAAATTACAAAACAAAAAATTATTATATAGTAATATATTTTGGTTTGCTTATGAATCATTTTATGTTTTATAATTATATTTTAATTGATATCTCTCTTATTAATAATAGATTATTAATTTATTTTTCGATCATTATTAGAACATTTATCAATAAAATTGTTTATATTGAATTTATATGATATATAAATATAATGATTATTATAACTAAATATTGAATTCTTTTTGAAAAAAATTTAAAAATTATTATATTTTCAAAGGTTACCTTTGAAAATATCAAAAAATAATAAAAATAAATTTTTTGTTATTTTATTTTTTAAATAAAACCTATAAACCACTAAATGCATACAAAATTAAATTAGTATACTTCTAAACCCCATAATACCTAAATACATAAACCATTATACCTCTATATAATACATAATAATTAATAAATCTAATTTTTATTTCTATTTATTATAATTTTAAATATTCATTTAATTATTTATTAGTTTATTTTTATAAAAAAAAAATTATTGCAGAATAAATTATGAGCAAGACAAATATAATTTAAATAATTTATTTTTAATCAAAAATATATATACGCTTATAAAATTAGTAAAATTTAAAAATTAAAAATTATTATTCACTAATATATTTTACATTAATCTTCAATCAATTTGGGTTTTGTAAATATGTTTTAATAAATATCTATCTTATTATTATAAGTTTATTAATTTAATTTTTGATCATTATTATAATACCTATAAATAAAATTGTTTATATTGAATTTAATGATGTATGATTATTAATAATATTATAACTAAATATTGTATTTACATTTCGGAAAATTTTAAATCTCAAAACCATTAAAATTGTTTACATTAATAATAAATCATAAATCTCTATTTAATTTATATTCAGTATAATTTTAAATTTTATTTTAATTATTTATTAGTTTATTTTTATAGAAATAATAATTACAAAATAAATTATTAGTGAGACATATATAATTTAAATAATTTATATTTCATCAAAAAATATATAAGCTTATAAATATTGGCACAATTTTAAAAACAAAAATTTATTATTTAGCAAAATATTTTATTTTGATTTTGTATCATTTTAGATTTTGTATTTATATTTTAATTTATATCATTCTTTTAATAATAGTTTATTAATTATTAATGGATCATTTTTATAATATCTATTAATAAAATTATTTATATTGAGTTTACATTATATATAATTATTAAGATTATCATAACTAAATATTATATTCACATTTTAAAAAAATTAAAAATTATAATATTTTCTAAGGTTAACCTACGAAAATTAAAAAAAACAAAAAATTAAATTTTTTATTTTTTCATTCTTTAAAAAAAATTATAAATCACTAAAGGCATAAACACTTAAATAACTAAACCCCAAAACACCTAAATACCTAAACCATTAACACTGTGTATCCTGAATAATAAAGAATAAATCTCACTTTTATTTGTATTTATTATAATTTTAAATATTCATTTTAATTATTTTTAGTTTATTTTTATATAAGAATAAATTACAAAATATATTATGAGGAAGACAAATATAATTTAAATAATATACTTTTAAGAACAAAAAATATAAGCTTATAAAAAGAAGCAAAAGATAAAAAAATTATTATAACTAAATATTGAATTCACTTATAAAAAAAATTTTAAAATTATTATATTTTCAAAGGTTATAGCCATTGAAAATATCAGAAAAAAAAATAAATTTTTGTTATTTTATTTATTAAATAAACCGATAAACCACTAAATTCATACACAATTAAATCAGTAAACACCTAAACCCCGTAATACCTAAATACATAAACCATTAAACTGCTATATAATACATAATAATTAATAAATCTAATTTTAATTTATATTTATTATAGTTTATATATTCATTTTAATTATTTATTAGTTTATTTTTATAGAAATATTTATTATAAAACAAATTATGAGTGCGACAAATATAATTTATTTATAATCAAAAAAAAAATATAAACGCTTATAAAAGAAGTAAAAATTTAAAAATTAAAAATTATTATCCAGTAATATATTTTACTTTAATTTTGAATCAATTTGGGTTTTGTATATATTTTTTATGTAGCATTAGCAATGGTCATGATTGTATATATTGTCTTTAGAACACAAAATCATATCGATGAGAATATGCCATAAATTGTGTCTCTCTGTTGAACATATTGTTATGGCACTAAGAATGATCATGAATACATATTTAATCACTATAATACTGGGTCAAAGTATTGGATATGACCATAGCTTGTGCATTTTATATTTATATAGCAAAGTCATTGCACTAGGAATGATTGTAACTTTGGACATTCCTCAAGAGCAAAAGTCATGACCCTAGAAATAGTTAAAGCTCGAGTACTACTATTTATAACTTTCTATAACTAAAATTCTTGGGATTGTAAATATCACTATGGCTTTTTCCTTTGATTTGTGACCTCAAGTGTCAATATACATGACTAAAATTTTTAGCATTGATTAAAACCTTTTATACATTTGAATATGATTCATTTACACCTTTTTGGGTATTGTGAGCTTGCATACATAACTCATTTAATATAAAAACAAAAAATGATACTTTTCATATCCATTATGATATAAAAAAAAGGCTTAGACATGCCAATAAAATAAATTTTTTGATTCTTGATTGAAAGAGAGCCCATACTTCTTGCCCTGCTCAAACCACCCTAGGGCTAATTTCTACTAATAGGCTACAAGGTGGTTATTTTTTTAGAGGTGAAGTATGTTTTAAAAAAATTGCTTCGAGTGTGTGCATGCGAGATATTTTAAAAGAAATTACAATAATCAATATAAATAGCATCCTCAACAACTAGGTATTTCAACACATAGGGGTACAACTTTTGTTTACTCTGTTAGTGTACATGAGTCAATTTACCTTTGATAGCCCAGTGATTCAACATCAAATATGACGAGATATAATAGAGATAAAGTAAAAGCTCGTATTATTTTGGTTAGAGCTTTAGCAATCATTCTAGAGTTGAGAGACAAACAAAATAAATTATTTTAATTATTCAGTATAATTTTAATTATTATTTTAATTATTTATCAGTTTATTTTTATAGAAATATTAATTACAAAATAAATTATTAGTGAGACAGATCTAATTTAAATTAAACCGGTATATCCTAAATAATAAAGAAAAAATCTCATTTTTATTTTGATTTTAATTTTAAATATTCAAATTTAATTATTTATTTGTTTATTTTTATATAAATATTAATTACAAAATAAATTATGAGATACGCAAATATAATTTATATAAATTATTTTTCATCAAAGTAATATAGATAATCTTTTTAAAAGAAAAAAAAATTTCAAAACAAAAAATTATTATATAGTAATATATTTTGCTTTGCTTCTGAATCATTTTAGGTTTTGTAATTATATTATAATTGATATCTATCTTATTAATAATAGATTATTAATTTATTTTTTGATCATTATTAGAATATTTATCAATAAAATAGTTTATATTGAATTTATATGATATAAATATAATGATTATTATAACTAAATATTGAATTCACTTTTGATTAAAAATTATTATATTTTCTAAGGTTATAACCTTTGAAAAACTCAAAAAATAATAAAAATAAATTTATTGTTTTTTTTAAATAAAACCTATAAACTAATAAATGCATACACAGTTAAAAAGTAAACTTCTAGACCCCGTAATGCCTAAATACAGTAAACATTAAACCGATATATAATACATAATAAATAATAAATCTAATATTTATTTCTATTTATTATAATTTTAAATATTCATTTTAATTATTTATTAGTTTATTTTTATGGAAATATTTATTACAAAATAAATTATGATTGTGACAAATATAATTTAAATAATTTATTTTTAATGAAAGAATATAAATACTAATATAAAAGATGTAAAAATTTAAAAATTTAAAATATTTATCCCATAATATATCTTACTTTAATTTTGAATCAATTTGTGTTTTGTAAATATTTTTTAATTAATATATATCTTTTTATTAATAGTTTATTAATTTAATTTTTGATCATTATTATAATATCTATTAATAAAATTGTTTATATTATATTTATATAATATATAGTTATTAATATTATTATAACTAAAATATTATATTTACATTTAAAAAAATTTTAAATATTATTATATTTTCAAATGTTATAACCTATGAAAATGAGAAAAAATTATAAATTTTTTTTATTATTTTATTGTTAAAATAAAACCTATAAACCACTAAATGCCTAAAAACATAAATCGCTAAATTTTCAAATGAGAAAACATCTAAATACTTAAACCATTAAACTGGTATACATTAATAATAAATCATAAATCTCATTTCAATTTTTGTTCAGTATAATTTAAATTTTATTTTAATTATTTATCAGATTATTATAATAGAAATATTAATTACAGAATAAATTATTAGTGAGACAAATATAATTAAAATTAAACTGGTATACCCTAAATAATAATTAATAAGTCTCATTTTTTTCATTATAATTTTAAATATTCATTTTATTTTTTATTTATTTGATTTTTATTTGTTTATTTTTATATAAATTATATTCATTTTTTATTTGTTTATTTTAAATAATTAATAATAATCTATTAATTACAATATAAATTATGAGTTACACAAATATAATTTATATAAATTATTTTTAATTAAAAAATATAGATAAACTTTGTATAATAAAAAAAAATTCAAAACAAAAAATT
>JAREIK010007351.1:0-20681 GCA_029783825.1 Sapria himalayana | reverse complement strand
TCTTGATTTCGCCCTTTTTTTCTACTTATAGTACCACTCCTTTCACTTTTTTAAACTTTTGTTTTTATTCATCTTCTGCTTCTACTGAATCATATTCTTCTTTTTTTTTAATTGTTTTATATTTTTTTCATTGTTTAGTCCTATTATTATTATTATAATATCATTGTGTTGTACATCTTATTCTTAAACTACAAACTATTTTTTCTTCTTCTTCCTTTATTTCTTTTTATATTTGTGCTTCTTCTGTTCTTCTTTTTTTTTTCTTTGTTTCTTGTTTTTATCTTGTTATTCTTCTTCTTAATCTAATTCTTCATTTTTTATTTATTATATTTGTTTATCTCCTTGTTCATTAACATCATCACTATCTTTCTTTTTCACATATTTTTTTCTATTACTTTTATTCATCTTCTATTCCTGTTTCCTCTGATACTTTTTTTCATCATCAACATCTTTTTTAAATTCTTTTTCACCTTCTTCATGTTCTTCTATTTAAGATGAGAAGAGGAAGAGAAGGTGAAGAAGAAAAAATTTAAGAAAAGAGTAATAAGAATGAGATGTAAAAGAAGAGGATGAAGAAGGAGAAGAAAAAGAAGGATAAGAAAAAGAAGGATAAGAAAATGAAGAAGAAGAACTAGAGGAAGAGGAAGAAAAAGATAAAAGAGAAGAAGAATAAGAAGAATAAGAATAATAATAAGAAGAGAAAAAAAGAAAAAAAAGGAATACGAAAAAGAAGAAGTAGAAAAAGAGGAAGAAGAAAAAGAAGTAGAGGATGAAGAAAAAGAGGAAGATGCAAAGAAGAAGCGGATGAAGAGAAGAAAAAGAAGAAAAAGTGGTAGAAAAAAAATAAGAAGCTGGAAGAATAAGAAGAAAAAAGAAAAGCTGAAGTAGTAAAAGATTAGACGAAGAAGAAGGATAGGAAGAGAAAGTAGAAGAAGAAGAAGAAGAAATAAAATAAGAGAAAGAAGAAGAAGAAGAAGAAGAAGAAAAAGAAAAGAAAAAGAAAAAGAAATAGACGAAGAAATAGAATAAGAAAAGAGGAAAAAAAAGCAAAGAAGAAGAAGAGCGGAAGGAAGTAGAAAAAGAATAAGAAGAGAAAGAAAAAGAAAAAGAAGAAGATAAAGTAGAAATAGAAAGTGAATTATAGATGAAAAGTAACAAGAAAAATAAGAAAAAAATGAATAGAAAAAAGAGTAGAGGATGAGAAAGAATTTGAAGAATAAGTAGAAAAATGAAGAAAAATAAGAGGAAGTGGAAATAGAAAAGAAAAGAAATAAAAGTTTTAGAAGAAAAAGAAGAAGAGAGTTAAGAAGAAGAAAAAAAAAGAAAAAAAAAGAAAAAAAATAAAGTAGAAGAAGATGAAGAATAAAATGAAGTTAAATAATAAGAAGGAAAAAAGAAGAAGAAAAAGTAGTCGAAAAAAAGAAGAATAAAAAAAATAGAAAAAAGATGAAGCGGTAGAAGAAGAAGAAGAATAAGAAGAAGAAATAGTAGAAAAAGAACAATAAAAGAATGAAGAAGTAGAAGAATACGAAGAAGAAGAGTAGGGTGAGTATGAAGATAAAGATGAATAAGAAAAATAAAAAGGAGAAGAGGAAGAAGGTTAAGAAGAGGAAGAAGAATAAAAAAAAGGTAGAAGAAAAAAATAAGATTAGGAAGAAGAAGAAAAGAAAGAGGAGATGAAAAGAAAAAAGAAGAAAAAAAAGAAGTGGAAGATTATGAAAAAGAAGATGAGAAGAAGAAAAAAAAAAGAAGAAGAAGAAGAAGAATAATAATAATAATAATAATAATAATAAGTGAAATAAGAAGATGAAAAAGAAGTAGAATAAGAGGAAGAGGTAGAAAAAAAAATAAAGAATAAAAATAATAAAAAGATGAAGAAGAAGAAGGAATAGAAGAATTAGAAAAAGAAGAAAAAGAAAAGGATAAAAAAAAGTAAAAGAAGAGGATAAGAAGAAGAATAATAATATGAAAAAGAAAAGAAGGAGAAGAGGAAGAACAAGAAGAATAAGAAGAAAGAGAAGAAGAGGAAGAAGGAGAGAGAGAAGGAGGAGGAGGAGGAGGAGGAGGGGAAGAAGAAGCTAAAGAAGAATAAGAAAAGGAATAAGAAGATTAAGAAAAAGATGAAGAATCAGAAAAAATAAGAAGAAGTTAAAGAATAATATATAATAATATATGATGATGATGATAAGGAAGTAGAAAAAAATATATAAGTTAAAGAGGAAGAAAAGAATGTAGAAGAAGATAAAGAAGAAGAAGACGAAGAAGAAGACGAAGAAGAAGAAGAAAAAGAAGAAGAGAAAGAAGAAGAGAAAGAAGAGAAAGAATGAGAAGAAAAATATGATTATAAGAAAGAAGAAGAAAAAGAAAAAGTAGACGAATAAGAAGAATTAGAAGAAGAAGAAGTAGAAGAAGAAGAAGAAAATTAAAAAAAGAGAATAACAAGAACAAGAGGAAGAAAAAGAAGAAGAAGCACAAGAACAAGAGTAAGAAAAAGAAAATAAAGAAAAGGAAAAAGTAAAAGTAGAATAATAATATTATTAAAAAAAGTAGAAGGAGAAGTGGAAGAAGAAGAAGAATAAGAATAATAATAATAATAATAAAAAGAAGTCGAGAAAAAAAAATTAAGAGGAATAAGTAGATGAAGTAGAATAAGAAGAGGAATAAGAAGAATAATAATAATAATTAAAAGAAAAAGATGATGATAAAGAGAAAGAAGGAGATGGACAAGAAGAAAAAAATGAAGATATATAGGAAGTAGAAGAAGAAAAATAGGAAGAACAGGAAGAAGAAGAAAAAGAGCAAGAAGAAGAAGAAGAAGAAAAAAGAATAGAAAGAAGAAGAAGAAGAAGAAGAAGAAGAAAGAAGAAGAAGAAGAGAGAGAAGAAGAAGATGATGATGAAAAGGAAGAATAAGAAGATGATGATGATGATGAAGTAGAAAAAGAAATAGAATAATAGAATGAAAAAAAAATCTTATTCATCTTCTACTAGAAGAAGAATAAGAAGAAAAATAAAGAGATTAATAATAATAACAATAATAAGAAATATAAGAAGAAGATGAAAAAAATAAATAAGAATAGGTAGAAGAAGAATATAATAAATTGGAACCTAAAGAAGAAGATGTAGATAAAAAAGAATAATCATGGGTATAAGAAAAACAAAACCATATAGGAGTTGTAGAAATAGAAAAAAAATGAAATAGAAGAATAGTAAGAAGAATAATATTTAGTATAAGATGAATAAGAAGAAAAAATTTAAGTAAAAAAAATAAGAAAAAGATGAAATAGAAAAATAATAAAAACTAAAAATAGAAGAATTAAAATAAGAACAAAAATAAGATGAAAAAGAAAAAGAAATAAAAAGATGTAGAAGATTTAGAAAAAAAAAGATAATAAAGATGATGATGATGAAGAAAAATAAGGATTGAAGACTATTAAAAATTATTACAAGATTTATAAGTATAAAAAGTAGAAGATTATGACCATGATGATGACGATCACAAAGAATAAGATTAAGATAATGAATAAATAGAGAAAGAAATAGATGAAGAATATTGGAAGAAGAAGTGAAAGAAGATTAAGAATAAGATAAGGAAGAATTCAAAAATAAAAAGAAGAAATAATTACAAGAAGCCATAGAAGAGGAATAAAAAATGAAGAAGAAAAGAAAAAGTACAGGAGTAATAATAATATGAAGAAAAAGAAGAATACAAAGCAAAACTTAAAAATGAGAAAAATGTAGAAGATGAGGAAGAATATGAAGAAATGAATCAGCACAAGTTGAAGAAAAATAAGAAGATAAACTATAAGATGAACAAGATAAACTATAAGATGAACAAGATAATAATAATGATGAAGAAAAAGAAGAAGTAAAAGATGAATAAAAAGAATAATAAGAAGAAAAGAAAGAATTAAATGTGGAATAGAAGAAAAATAATCAATATGACGAAGAAATTGATGAAAAATATAATGACGAATATGAATAATTAGAAATAGAAAAAGAACAAGAATAATCAGTAAGAAAAAGAAATTGATGATGATGAAGATATAAATAATCAGAAATACAAAAAGATGAATAAGAAGATGAAAATCATGATGATGGTGAAGATAAAGAATAATAATAAAAAGATATAGAAGAAGAAAAAAGAAAAAAGAAAACAATATAGATAAAGTATAAGAAGAAGTTGATGGAAATGATGTTGATTAATAAGAAGTAGCAGTAGAAGAACAAATAGAATAAATATTTGAAGAAGAGGAAGAAGATGCAGAAAATGAAGAAAATAATTAGAACAAGGAGATGATGAAAAATAAGACATATAAGTACAAGTAGAATATGATGATTATGATGAGGAAGAAGAACACTAAAAAAAGAAAGATAATAAAAAAAAGAAAAAGAACAAAAAAAAGAAAAAGAAGAAAAATATAAAGAATTAGAAATAGAAATAGATGATGATTATGATTATGATTATGATTACGATGAAGGAGAAGAACAAGTAGATGTAAAATAATAATACAAAGAAGTATAAGTCTAAGATGTTGATTAGGAAGAATGACAATAAAGAAAATAATAGAAGAACAAGAAGAAGCAGAAAAATAATAATAAAAACAATAATAACAAGAAGAAGATGAAAAGTAGAAGGAGAAGAAAAAAAAGTAGAAAGAGAAGTAATAAAAAGAAGAAAAAAACAAAATGAAAAAGATATATTATAAAAATAAGGATAAAAAGCAAAAGAGGGAAAAAAATAAAATGATAATGAATACAAATAAGAAGAATAAGAAGAGGGAAGAAAAGAAGCCGAAAGAGAAGAAGAAGAATGATGATGATGTTCATGATCATGAAGAAAAATAAAAAGAAGATGAAGAATAATAAAAAGGGGAAAATGAGTGGAGGAAGTATAAGAATAATGAGAAAAATAAAAAAAAAAGAAAAGAAAGAAAGGTGGAGGAGAGAAAGAATAAGAAGAAGAATAATAATAATAATTATAAAAAAAAGAAAAATAGAAGAATTTAAAGAAGGGGAATAAGATAATGATGATGATGATGATGATGATGATGATGATGTATAAGAAGAAGAATAAGTAAGAATGATAGATGAAAAAGGTGATGATGCTGATGAAGAAGAGGAAAAAGTGAAACCAAAAAAAGAAGAGCAAAATTAAGAAAAAATAATAATAATAAGAATAACAAGAATAACTAAAAGAAAAAGAAGAATAAGAAGAATAACAAGATGAAAAAGAATAATAAGAAGAATAAGAAAAATAAAAAGAATAAAAAAAATAAAAAGAATATTAAGAAGTGATTTAAAAAGAAGAATAAGTATAATATGTGGATGATGAATAAGATAATGATGATCATGATGATGAAAAATAAGAAGATGAAGATATTGGTAAAAAAGATAATGATATAAGTGAAGAAGAGGAATATATTGGAGAAAAGATGGAGAAGAAAAAGAATAAGAAGTGTAACAAGAAGAACAAAGATTAGAATAAAAAGAAGGAAAATATAAAGAAGAATAAGAAAAAAAAGTAACATGTGTAGTTAAAGAATTAGTAATAAAAAAATAATAACTAGAAGAATAAATAAAAGATAAGGAAGAAAAAGAGAAAAAAAAACTAAAACAAGAATAAGAAGTAAATTAATACCAAGATGTTGAAGAAGAACAAAAGAATAATAACAAGAAGAATAAGACAAAGAAGATGAAGAAGAAGTTGACAGATAAGAATAAAAAAATATTTGAATAAAAGAAGGAACAAAAAGAAGAGGATGAGAAAGGAGTAGAAAAATAAGATGAAGATAAATATCAAAGAAGAAAATAAAGAAGAAAAATGATAACAAGAAAAAGAAAAAAAGAATAACCTTAAGAAGAAAATAAGAATAAGAATTATATTAAGCATAAGCTTAATAATAAGATGAAGTTAAAGAATAATAAAAATAAAATAAAAGATAAAGAATAAAAAAATGTTGAATTAGGAAGAGAATGAATATAAAGAAACAAAAAAAATTTATATAGGAGACAATAAGAAGAAGAAAAAGAATAGGCATAACACGAAAAACAATAAGCATGACAATAAAAAGAAAAATAAGAAAAATAAGAAGCAATATAAAAGAAGAAGATGATGAGGAAGACAAAGAAGAATAAGAGAAGAAGAAGAATATAAAAAAGAAGAAGTATTGAATGAAGAAGAAGAAGAGAAGAATGAAAGAAAAAAAGAAAAAGATAAGAAATCTAAGAAAGAATATGGTGATGATGATGAAATAGAAGAAGATGAGGAACAAAAGTATTAAAGGAAGAATAAGAATAAGAATAAAAAAATAGAAGAAGAAGAATCAGACCGAAGCAAAGAGAGTAGTAGTAGTAGTAGTAGTAGTAGTTTTAGTAGAAGAAGAAGTTGAAACAGTAGAAGAATAATAAAAAATGAAATAAGAAAAAGAAATACAAAGTTGATAATGATGATAATAAAGAAAGAGTAGGACAAGAAATAAATGTGAATAAGTAGAAGAATAAAAAAACAAAGAAGGAAAATGGAAAAGAAAAAGAATAAAATTGGAAGAAAAAAAAGAACGAGGATAAAAACAAAAACAGAAGAAAAAGAAAAACACAAAACAAAAAATAGTATTGATGTTCAAACTATCAAACATTCTTATATATTTGGGTGGTTTATGATGTTTTGTATTCATAGAAATAGAGATAATATGAGTTGATTTCATAACTTTGGCAATTTGAAGAGTTTTGATGAATATATGTGAAATCAATAGGTTTTTGAAGGTTTTTAATAGAGACGATATATCATTGAGTCTCATGTAGTTTGGATGTTTATTCTTGGTTGAAACTCTACCTAATTGGTTGGGATAATTTTTGTACACCATGACCATTCAAATTCATTAGTATAATCTTTCCACTACATGAAAATTCTTAGTGGCTATGATATTAATATGAAGTTACAGTCATATTTAGCTTAGAAAATTTAAGTAGTTATGATATTAATTTTTTATCATAGTAACCAAGTACCCAACTAGTGCTCAAGCTCAAGGCCAATTCAAAGCACCAGAATTTAGTTCTTAATATGGTTTAGTAGTCTCAAGTTAGAGTGCATTTCTACAAAGCCACAACATTTAAACACTAAAAATTACAGAGATACTACTCATGCCAAAGCCATGATAATTATTCAAAATCCATGACTTTTGAGATACTAAAAGTTATAAAAGACTACTTAGATATTACATTTCCAAGGCCACAACTCTTGTCTTCGAAGTAAGGCATTTCCACAACTTATATGCTCAAGCTAATTGTCAATTTGTTGGCATCTGCATAACACAATAGCAATATGATATATTATAGAATTGAAAACCATGCCATGACCACCCACAAGACCTTGAATACTTCTAATATATGAAGTAAAATATCATTTCCATAGGCATTTCTAATACCATGACCTCGGAAACACATGAGAGACCTTCTTAGTGTCCAGGCTATTTTTCAATGCCACAACTATATAAATTCAAGAAATACAATTAGCAACAATGTAGCCTATACATAGTGTCATGGTTATATTACAAAATTAAAAGCCATCACCAGTCTTTAGACACTTCTAATAATTGTCACTCTTTATGGATGAAAAAAGGACAAATGCATGAAGACTTAGTCAATTCATAGTGTCCCGCCCAAGAATCAAAGATACATTAGCCCCAAGTCATAGTCGTTACTAGTGTTGTGATTTTACAGACTAGAGTCACAAGTATTTTTTAGAGTTGTGACCTTAGGCTGAAATGATGAAGGCTAAAGTTGTGACATCTTCTATAAGTCATGACTTTCTATTTAGAGTAATGCAAGCTGCTCAAGTGTAAAAGTGGAAGATATTGAAATTTCAAGGGATCTCTCATTTTTTCTCTTCTTTTCCATCGTGCAACAAGCAATCTATGGCAATTATCAAACCCTAGAGTTAAATTTCGCACTTCCTAGAGGTTTTACATGTAAAGGATTAATCATCATAACTTTTAATTCCTTCTCAACTAAGGATGAATTTAAAAATTTGTATCAACTATCATAGGTCTAGGGTATGTATACATTGAGATAGCTGATGTAAATTATTTCTTTTTTTATAAATTAATGATGTGCTTGATATATTTTATGTATGGATATTGATGGTTTGTGCAAGATTAAAAAAGTATCATACTTGGGTTTCAATTATTTATAGGTTTGTGTAAGATTATTATGGTGGATGGTAATAGGTAAACTATAAGACTCACTAACACATATGATAGGAAGGAAATGATAGTCCTTCCAACAATGATACATGAGATAATCTAATATGTTGAATCATAAAATTTGGGCATGTTAATTATCATGGATATGATACTTAAAAAACTAAAGTATAAATGCTTTTACATGAATCCTTTGTAAACATCTTAAAAGAGTAATTTCTCAATTGGGAGAGAAGTTATAAAGAATATTCTTCTAAGTGGTTCACCTTTCTTGTATAAGTCACATTATCACCTAGGAAAATAATGATATGGAATCCAAGAGAAATGCACAAGTATATTGTGACTCACGACATAGTGATAGTCCTTATAATGACTTTTACTTATATAGTTTCTACTAGTAAAATATGAGTGGAACATATATTAATTAATGAGAATGATACTTATGAATCTAAAAATTTAAATATTTACAAACCATATTAATAAATAGTCTATATGATATCTTAGGCTAGAGAATATAAGGTGCATACAAAGCAATCATTAAAGGCTATTAATGAAGCTTCCTAAAAGGTATGTGATTGTGAATCAATCTCGAGCATAGATGAATTATTATCTTGGTAATTATGTATTGAGATAAAAACTAAGAAGAGATCTCCACTGGGATGATCTCAATGGTGATAATTATGTTGTATGTAGTTAGGGGAATAATTAATTACAAAACACACCAACCTTTATTCTATGTCCGACATAATATAAATTATGTAACTTAATCATCATTAAATAGATTTAACGAAAAACTCACAAACCTTAAATTGTCTAACAATCTATGTTTCTATTTTACTAAAAATGAGTTATCTTATTATTGAATAACTAAACTAGTAATACCATCTTTGTAGAAATGAAATTTGGAAGAATATTCATTTATTAGTAATATACCACTTGTACATGCAGATCTCAGTTGATGAGAGACTCTCATTAATGAGCTTTTCTAAAAATGTTTAATCGATAAATTAGTCAATGTAACAAAGTCACAAGTAGTAGAAGAAATGAAGAAGAAGAAGAAGATAATGATGATGATATAAGAGAAGAGGAAGAAGTAGAAGAAAAGAAACAAAGAAAGAAAAAGAAGAAGATTATGAAGAAAATGAATAAAAACAATAATAATAATGAAAATAAGAATAAAAAAAAGAATATGATGATAATGATTATAAAGTAAAAGAAGTAGAATAAAAAGTTGGTAGAGAGGAAGAAGTGGCTGAAGAAGAAGAAGAGGGAGATGAGAAAAAACAAAAAGAAAAAGAAGAAAGAAAATAAGAAGAATAACAATAACTATAAAAATATTAATTATAAAAGAGATGGAGAAAAGAAGAAAAAAAAATACCAAGAAGATAGACAAGAACAAAAATAAGAAAAAGAAAAAATTAAAGAAGAAAGAAATGATGATGAAGAAGAATTAGTACAAGATGATGACAAATAATACGAAGAAGAAGAATAATATCAAGAAGAAAAGAAGAACATGAAAAAGATGAAAAAGAAAAAGAAGAAAAAGAAGAAAATGAAGAAAAATAAGAAAATGAAGAAAAATAAGAAAATGAAGAAAATGAAGAAAAAGAAGAAAATTAGAAAAAAAGTAGAATATAAGTAGAAGACTATGAAGAAGCAAATAAGAAAAAAAAAACAAAATGAATAATAATTAGAATATACATAGAAAATGATCAAGAAGAACAAGAGAGGATGAAGAAGAAAAATAAGTGGAAAAAAAATAAGAAGAAGATGAAGAAGAAATGAAGAAAAAAAACATAAAGATGCAGAAGAATAAGAAAAGTAAAAAAGTAGAATACGATAATTATAATGATGAAAATTAACAGGTAGACTACAAAGAGGAAGAACCAACAAGGGATGTAGAAGAAGAAGATAAAGAATAACAAGAAAAAAGAAGAAGATAAAGAATAATAAGAAAGAGTTGAAAAAAAAGATATGGAATAATAAAAAAATATATAATTGATGAAAATGAAAAAGATGACGATGAAACAGAAATCAAAGAAGAGGATCAAAAAAAATTAGGAGGACAATAAAGAAAATGAAAAAGGGAAATGATAAAAAAGGGTAATGATACAAAGTGTATAAAGTAGAAGATAAAAATATAAAGAAAAGAAGAATAATAATAAGAGGAAGTAGGAGTAAGATGAGAAAGAGAAAGAAGATGGTGAGAAATAAGAAAGAAATAAGAAAAAGATGAAGAATTAGAAGTAGTAGTTGTAGTTGTAGTTGTAGAAGAATAATAATAATAATAATAATAATAATAATAAGAAGAATAAGAAGAATAAGAATAAGAAGAAGAATAAGAAGAAAAAAATAATAAGAAATAGAAGAAGAATCGCAAAAAAAGATGAAGGATTACTAAAAGAAGATGTTCAAGAAAAATATCAAAATTAAGAAGAAAAATAACAAGAATAATTGAATGAGAAAAAGGAGAATAAGTAAAAGCAGAAAAAGATTAAAAATAATAAAATGAAGAAGATGAAGAAATAAAATAAAAATAAAATAAGAGGAAGAATAATAAAAAGAAAAGAAGAAGAAGTAGAGATAAACAAGAATAACAAAATAAAATGAAGAATAAGAAAAAAAAATGAGAATCAAAATAAAAGAAGAAGATGAAGATGGTGGTGGTGGTGGTGGTGATGATTAAGAAGAAGAACAAGAACATAAATAAGGAGAAGGAGCACATGAAAAAAACATAAAGAAGAAGAAGAACAAGAACAAAAAGAAGAAGAAAATGAAAAAAAACAACAAAAATAATATCAAAAAAAATGAAAAAAATGAAAAAAATGAAAAAAAAATGAAAAAAAGAAGAAAAAAAAAAAGAACAATATGATGATGATGGTTAAGAATAAGAAAAAAAAGAACATTATGATGATGATGATTAAACAAAGAAGAAAAATGGAGAAGTAGAAGAATGAGAAGATGGAGAAGAAGAAGTAGAAGAATGAGAAAGAGAATATGAAATTAAGTAAAAAGTTGTATAAAAAGCACATGAAAAAAGATAACAAAATAAGCATGAAAAAATAAAAAATTGAATAAGTAAAAAAATAGTAGAAAAAGAAAAATAAGAAGAACAAAAATAAGAACATGATGAAGAAAAAGATGAAGAGAAATAATGGTTTGAATAATTTGAAGAAAAAGAAGAGTAAGAAGAATAAGTATAAGAAAAAGAATGTAACAATCATTAGGAAAAAGAATAAGAATAAGAATAATAATAATAATAATAAGAAAAATAATAAGAAGAAGACAAGGAACAAGGAAATGAAGAAGAAGAAGAAGAAGAAGTTAAAAAAAAGAAAAACAAGATTAGAAAAAATATTTGTTGAAACAAATAATAAAAACTTGAAGAATAATGAAAAGAAGATGAACAAGAAAAAGAAGAAGATTAAGATGGAAAAGAAGAGGAAGAAGATGAAAAAGAAGAGGAAGAATATGAAGAAGAAAATGAACAACAACAAGAATAATATGATGTACAACAATAAAAAGAATAAATAATAATAATAGGAATTAGAAGAAAAAAATAAAAAAAAAGAAAAAGAAAAAGTATAAGAAATAGAAGAAAAAGTAGAAGTGGTAGAGTATAAGAAGAAGAATAAGTAGCATAAGAAGAAGAAAAGCTAGAAAATTTAGTACAAGAATAACAAAATGAAAATAAGTAGAATAAATGTAGTAGTAAGTGTGAATAAAGAAGGTGGTGATGAAAAAAAAAGAAGAAGAAAAAGTTGAATAATTAGAAGTTGGATAAGAAGAATAAGAAAAATAAAAAGATGATCAAGAAGAAGAGAAAGAAACACAAAATGAATAAGAAGTAGAAGTGATAGAAGTCATTGGAAAAAATGGTAAAAAATATTAACAACAATAATAAATAGAAAACAGGTAGAAGAAAAAGTATAATAATAATAATAATAATAAGAAAAATTAAAATAAAGATATAAAAAGAAAAAAAATGAACAAAAACAAAAATGAGAAGAATAAGAAAAATAAAAAAGAAGTAGTAGAAAAAAAATGATGACAAAGATCGTGATGATGATAATGATGATTAAGAAGAATAAGAAGAATGATAGATATAAATTAAAATTTAATTTATATCTATCATTAATGATGATAATAAATTTAATTTTAGAAGTTGATATAATATCATTAATGTTTTGATAATTGATAGATAAATTAATTTAAATAATTTATTTATAATAACAAAAATATAAAGTTATAAAAAAAGCAAAACATTAAGAAAATTATTATTAAGTAATATATTTTTCTTTGATTTTGAATAAATTTAGATTTTACAAATATATTTTAAAAAATATCTATCTTATTAATAATAGTTTATTAAATTTTTTTTGATCATTATTATAATATCTAGCAATGTAATTATTTATTTTGAATTTAAATGACTTATTATTATTAAGATTATTATAACTAAATATTATATTTACATTTAAAAAAAATTAAAAATTATTATATTTTAAAAGGTTATAATCTTCAAAAATTAATAAAAATAATAAAAATAAATTTTTAGTTATATCATTGTTTAAATAAAACTCATAAACCACTAAATGCCTAAACACTTAAACATCTAAACTCCTAAACACAAAAGCCCCTAAATACTCAAACCTTTAAACTATTAAACCTTAAATATAATTTAAATAATTTATTAAAATATTAATTACAAAATAAATTATGAGTGATAAAAATATAATTTAAATAATTTACTTTTTATCAAAAAAAAAATAAGCTTATAAAAAGAAGCAAAAACTAAAAAAAATAAATTTTACTTGGATTTTGAATATTTATAGGTTTTGCAATTATATTTTAAATTTTTAATTATAAATAAAACCTATAAACCACTAAATGCCTAAAAACATAAATTGCTAAACTTCTAAATGACAAAACTCCCAAATAATCAAACCATTAAACCGGTATACCATATATAATAAATAATAAATTTCATTTTAATTTGTATTCATTATAATTTTAAATATTCATTTTAATTATTTATTAGTTTATTTTTTATAAAAATATTAATCTCAAAATAAATAATAAGTGAGACAAATAATTTTAATAATTTATCTTTAATAAAAAAAATAAGCTTATATAAAGAAGTAAAAATTTAAAAACAAAAAATTATTATTTAGTAATATATTTTACTTTGATTTTTATCATTATATATAGGTTTTGTAATTATATTTTAATTGCGATAAATCTTATTAATAATAGTTTATTAATTTATTATTCAATCATTTTTATAATATCAAACAATAAAATTACTTATATTCAATTAAAATATCTTATAATTATTAAGTTATTATAACTGAATATTATATTTACATTTGAAAAAAATTTAAAATTTATTATATTTTCAAAGGTTTTAACCTTAAAAAATGATAAAAAATCACAAAAATAATTTTTTATTATTTTATTATTTAAATAAAACTTATAAACCACTAAATGACTAAACACTTAAACAATTTAAACTCCTAAACACAAAAGTCCCTAAATACTAAACATTTAAACTCGTAAACCTTAAATATAATTAAAATAATTTATTAAAATATTAATTACAAAATAAATTATGAGTGATACAAATATAATTTAAATAATTTATTTTTCATCAAAAAAATATATAAGCTTATAAAAAGAAGCAAAAACTAAAAAAACAAAAATTATTATTTAATAATAAATTTTACTTGGATTTTTAATAATTTTTGGTTTTGCAATTATATTTTAATTTATAACCATCATAATAATAATAACATATTAATTTATTTTTTGATAATTGATAATCATATCTATCAATAAAATTATTTAAATTTAGTTTATATTATATATAATTATAATGATTATTATTACTAAATATTGTATTCACATTTTTAAAAAATTTTAAAATTTTTATATTGTCAGAGGTTATATAACCTCAAAATGTGAAAAAATATCAAAAATATTTTTTTTGTAATTTCATTGTTTAAAGAAAACATATAAACCACTTAATGCCTAAAAACATAAATCACTAAAGTCCTAAACGACAAAACCTCTAAATACGTATAATACTAAACTAGTATACATTAATAATAATTCATAAATCTCATTTTAATTTTTATTCAGTATAATTTTAAATTTTTATTTTAATTATTTATCAGTTTATTTTTATCGAAATATTAATTACAAAATAAATTATTAGTAAGACAGATATAATTTAAATTAAACTTGTATACCCTAAATAATAAAGAATAAATCTCATTTTTTTTCTTTATAATTGTAAATATTCATTTTAATTATTTATTTGTTTATTTTTATATAAATATTAATTAAAAAATAAATTATTAGTTAGACAAATATAATTTATATAAATTATTTTTCATCAAAAAAATATAAATAAACTTATTAAAAGAAAAAAAAATTAAAAACAAAATTATTATATAGTAGTATAATTTGCTTTGCTTCTGAATCATTATAGGTACTGTAATTATATTTTAATTGATATCTATCTTATTAATAATTGATTATTAATTTATTTTTTGATCATTATTAGAATATTTATCAATACTATTGTTAATATTGAATTTATATGATATATAAATATTATTATTATTATTACTGAATATTGAATTTACATTTGAAAAAAATTTAAAAATTATTATATTTTTAAAGGTTATAACCTTTGAAAATATAAAAAAATAATAAAAATAAATATTTTGTTATTTTACTTTTTAAATAAACCCTATAAACCACTAAATTCATACACAGTTAAACCAGAAAACTCCTAAAGCTCGTAATGCTTAAATACATAAACCATTAGACCACTTTATTCTACTTAATAATTAAGAAATCTAATTTTTATTTCAATTTATTATAATTTTATATATTCATTTTAATTAATTATTAGTTTATTTTTATATAAATTTTTATTACAAAATCAATTATGAGTGCGAATAATATAATTTAAATAATTTATTTTTAATAAAAAAAAATATATGCTTATAAAAGAAGTAAAAATTTAAAAATTAAAAATTATTATCCAATAATATTTGTTACTTTAATTTTGAATCAATTTGGGTGTTGTAAATATTTTTTAATTAATATATATCTTATTATTAATAGTTTATTAATTTAATTTTTGATCATTATTTATTATATCTATTAGTAAAATTGTTTATATTGAATTTATATGATATATAATTTTTTAAATTATTATAACTAAATATTGTATTACCATTTCAAAAAAATCTAAATATTATTATATTTTCAAAGGTTATAACCTATAAAAATGACAAAAAATTATAAATTTTTTTTTTGATATTTCATTGTTTAAATAAAACTTATAAACCACTAAATGCCTAAAAACATGAATCGCTAAACAGCTATACGACAAAACCTCTAAATACTTAAACTATTAAATTGGTATACATTAATAATAAATAATAAATAATAAATCTTATTTTAATTTTTATTCAGTATAATTTTAAATTTTTATTTTAATTATTTATCAGTTTATTTTTATAGAAATATTAATTACAAAAAAAAATTATTAGTGTGATAGATCTAATTTAAATTAGGCTGATATACCGAAAATAATAAAGAATAAATCTCAATATTATTTTTTTTCAATATAATTTTAAATATTCATTTTAATTATTTATTTGTTTATTTTTATATAATTATTAATTAAAAAATAAATTATGAGTTAGACAAATTTAATTTATATAAATTAATTTTCATCAAAAAAATATGGATAAACTTTTTAAAAGAAAAAAAAAATCAAAATAACAAATTATTATATAGTAATATATTTTTATTTCTTTTGAATCATTTTAAAATTTTTTATTATATTTTAATTGATATCTATCTTATTAATAATATATTATTAATTTATTTTTTATCATTTTTAGAATATTTATCAATAATATTGTTTATATTGAATTTATATGATATATAAATATAATGATCATTATAACTAAATATTGAATTCACATTTGAAAAATATTTAAAAATTATTATATTTTCAAAGTTTATAACCTTTGAAAATATCAAAAAAGAATAAAAATAAATATTTTGTTATTTTAATTTTTAAATAAAACTTATAAACCACTAAATGCATACACAGTTAAATCAGTAAACTCCTAAGGCCCATAATGCCTAAATACATAAACCATTAAAATTCTATATACTACTTAATAATTAAGAAATCTACTTTTTATTTTAATATATTATTATTTTAAATATTCATTTTAATTATTTATGAGTTTATTTTATATAAATATTTATTACAAAATAAATTATGAGTGCGACAAATATAATTTAAATAATTTATTTTTAATCAAAAAAAATATATACGCTTATTAAAGAAGTAAAATTTTAAAAATTAAAAATTATTATCCAGTAATATTTTTTACTTTAATTTTGAATCAATTTGGGTTTTGTGAATATTTTTTAATTAATATATATCTTATTATTAATAGTTTATTAATTTAATTTTTGATTATTATTATAATATCTATCAATAAAATTATTTATATTGAATTTATATGATATATAATTATTAAAATTATTATAACTAAATATTGTATTCACATTTCAAAAAATTTTAAAATTATTATGTTTTCAAAGGTTATAACCTATGAAAATGACAAAAAATTACAAATTTTTTTTTTATTTTTTTATTCTTTAAATAAAACCTATAAACAACTAAATGCCTAAAAACATTAATCACTAAACTTCTAAATGACAAAACATCTAAATACTTAAACTATTAAATTGGTATACATTAAAAATAAATCATAAATTTCATTTTAATTTTTATTAAGTGTAATTTTAAATTTTTTTTTAATTATTTTTCAGTTTATTTTTATAGAAATATTAATTACAAAATAAATTATTAGTTAGACAGATCTATTTTAAATAATTTATTTTTTACCAAAAAATATATATATGCTTATAAAAAGAGGCAAAATTTTAAAAACAAATATTTATTAAAATGAAATTTAATATTTATTATTATTGTATACTAGTTTAATTATTTAAGTATTTAGAGGTTTTGTCTTTTAGGAGTTTAGAGATTTATGTTTTTAGGTATTTAGTGGTTTTTAGATTTTATTTAAACAATAAAATAATTGAAAAAAATTTTGTAATTTTTTGTCATTTTCATAGGTCATAACCTTTGAAAATATAATAATATTTAACATTTTTTGAAATACGAAATAATATTTAGTTATAATAATATTAATAATTATATATCATAGAAATTCAATAAAAATAATTTTATTGATAGATATTATAATAATTATCAAAAGTTTAATTAATAAACTATTAGTAATAAGATAGATATTCATTAAAAAATATTTAGTTATAATAATCTTGATAATTATATATAATGTAAAATCAATATATATAATTTTATTAATAGATATTATAATAATAATCAATAAATAAATTAATAAACTATTATTAATTAGAATGATATAAATTAAATTATAATTGCAAAATCTAAAATTATTCAAAATTAAATTAAAATAAATTACTAAATAATAATATTTTGTTTTAAAAATTTTGCCTCTTTTTATAATCTTATATTTTTTTGATGAAAAATAAATTATTTATATTATATCTGTCTCACTAATAATTTATTTTGTAATTAATATTTTAATAAAAATAAACTGATAAATAATTAAAGCGAATATTTAAAATTATAATGAATACTAATAAAAATGAGATTTATAATTTATTATTTAGAGTATACTAATTTAAAGGCTTATGTATTTATGGGCTTCGGGGTTTAGGAGTTTATTAATTAAGAATTTAGGTATTTTGTGGTTTATAGATTTTATTTAAAAAATCTAATAACAAAAAATTAATTTTTTATATTTTTTCTTATTTACAAATGTTATAACCATTGAAAACTTAATAACTTTTAAATTTTTTTAAAATGTGAAAATATTATTTTGTTATAATAATCTAAATAATTATATATTATGTAAATTCAATATAAATAATTTTAGTTTTTAAATTTTTTATTCTTTTTATAATTTTATCTATATTTTTCAATGAAAAATAATTTATATAAATTATATTTGTCGAACTCATAATTTATTTTGTAATTAATGTTTATTTAAAAATAAATGAATAAATAATTAAAATGAATATTTTAAATTATAATGAAAAAAATAATATTGAGATTTATTATTTATTATTTAGGGTAAACCAGTTTAAAAGGATTATCTTTTTAGGGTTTTAGAGATTTAGAAGTTATTTATTTAAATGTTTAGGCATTTAGTGGTTTATAGGTTTTATTTAAATAATGAAATAACAAAAAAATTATTTTTGATATTTTCTCACATTTTCAAATGTTATAAACTTTGAAAATATAATAATTTTAAAAATTTTTAAAAATGTGAATACAATATTTTGTAATAATAATCATTATAATTATATATAATCTAAACAAAATATAAAAAAGTTTATTGATAGATATTAAATCAATTTTCAAAAAATAAATTAATATGCTATTATTAATATGCTAGTTATAAATTAAAATAAAATTGCAAAACCTAAAATTATTCAAAATCAAAGTAAAATTTATTACTAAATAATAATTTTTGTTTTTTACTTTTTGCATCTTTTTATAACCTTATATATTTTTTTTGATGAAAAATAAATTATTTAAATTAAATTTGTATCACTCATAATTTATTTTGTAATTAATATTTTAATAAATTATTTAAATTATAATTAAGGTTTGCGAGTTTAAAGGTTTAAGTATTTAAGGACTTTTGTGTTAAGGAGTTTAGAGATTTAAGTGTTAAGGGATTTAGTGGTTTATAAGTTTTATTTTAACAATGATATAACACAAAATTTATTTTTTTTATTTTTTCTAATTTTTCAAGGTTATATCCTTTGAAAATATAATAATTTTTAAATTTTTTTCAAATGTAAAGATAATACTTATTTATAATAATCTTCATAAATATAAGTCATTTAAATTCAATATAAATTATTACATTGCTAGATATTATAATAATGATCAAAAAATAAATTAATAAACTATTATTAATAAAATAGATATTATTTAAAAGTATTTGGAAAATCTAATTTTATTCAAATCAAAGTAAAATATATTACTAAATAATAATTTTTTTTAATGTTTTGCTTTTTTTATAAGTTTATATTTTTGTTATTAAAAATAAATTATTTAAATTATATTTGTCTTAATCATAATTTATTTTATAATTTATAATTCTATAATAAAAAACTAATAAATAATTAAATTGAATATTTAAAATTATAATGAATACAAATAAAATTGAGATTTATTATTTATTAATTAGGATATACCAGTTTAATAGTTTAAGTATTTAGGTATTTTGTGGTTTATGAGTTTAGTGAAGGTTATAACCTTTGAAAATATAATAATTTAATTTTTTTTTAAATGTGAATATAATATTTAGTAATAATAATCTTAATTATTATATATAATTTAAACTCAATATAAATAATTTTATTGATATATATTATAATAATGATCAATAAATAAATTAATAAACGAGTATTATAAGAATGATATAAATTAAAATATAATTGTAAAATCTAAATGATTCAAATCAAAATAAGCTATATTAGTAAATAATAATTATTTATTTTTAAAAATTTGCCTTTTATTATAAGAATTTTTTTTAGCGAAAAATAAATTATTTAACTATATATATCGCACTAATAATTTATTTCTATTTAATATTCTATAAAATAAAACTGATAATTAATTAAAGTGAATATTAAAAATATATTGAATACTAATAAGAATAGATTTATGATTTATTATTTGGACTATACTAATTTAATGTTTTAAGTATTTAGGGGCTTCGGGGTTTAGGAGTTTAGTAATTTTAGAATTTAGTCATTTAGTGGTTTATAGGTTTTATATAAAAATAAAATAACAAAAATTTATTTTTGTTATTTTTTCTCATTTTTGAGGTTATAACCTTGGAAAATAGAATTATTTATAATTTTTTTTTGAAAAGCGAATATACTATGAAGTTATTATAATCATAATAATTATATAAATATAATTCAATCTAACTATTTTATTATATATATTATATTATGATCATAAAAGTAATTCACAATTATTAATAAGATAAATATTGTTTAAAATATATTTTCAAAACCTAAAATGATTCAAAAAAAAGTAAAATATTTTACGAAATATTAATTATAAATTTTTAAATTTTTGTATCCATTTATAAGCCTATATATTTTTTGATGAAAAATAAAATATTTAAATTATATTAGTCTAACTAATAATTGATTTTTAATTTATATTTGTATAAAAATAAACTAATAAATAATTAAAATGTATATTTAAAATTATAATGATATACTAATAAAAATGAGATTTATGATTTATTATTTAGGGTATAACTATTTAATTGTTTAAGTTTTTGTGGTTTTGGGG
>JAREIK010007350.1:0-23064 GCA_029783825.1 Sapria himalayana | reverse complement strand
ATATATATATATATATAACTAAATATAAATATATTTAACAATATGTATATCAACATATTACTATATATAATTGTATTTATTTACATCAATACCTATACATAGCCATATGTCTAAATAATATAATTACATGAAAAACTATATATAACTACATCTACAATATGTATAAGTAGATGCTTCAAACTTAATATCCATTCATATCATTCATCTCATTCATACAGTTTTTTGGATATTGTATAAATCTTTATTATTTTCCCATATATTTTAAAAACATAAATTTATTTTTTTCAACCTTAAATGTATTTTATTGTATTTTTAAATGTTTGTATAAATCATTATGATTTAATATGTTTAGGGGTTATATTTTTGTTTCACTTAATATCATTTAACTAAAATTGATTTCTAATAAAATATTCATTTGTTAAAATTCATGTTTATAAATTTCAAAACAAATAACAATATGTTTGTGTAATAAATATTATAAAAAAATTTAAAAATATATATGTGATGCAATGTCAATTTACAAAGATAAAAATTTAAAATTAAAATTTAATTACAAAATAAAAATTGCACCTCATAATATGCTATATGTTATATTTATTATAAATAAACAATGTTTGAAATGTATCGATTAATTACAAAAAAAACATTTGTAATGTATTAAATTTGAAAAAAAAAATTTAAAAATAATTATTATAAAAAACAAATTCATATATTTATATGGTCATTTATATATTTTGAAGAAAATAAAGATAATACTTATAGAAAAATTTACTCATGTTGTTATATGGTAATCTATTTTGTTTGAACATAATTAAAGAAATAATTGATTTTTTACAAAATATTAAAGGCATGTATTTATATGCACTATATTATATTTTTTTGAATTTTAAAGTTTCTAATAATTTATTAATAACAATAAATACTAGGTAGAAATTTATCATTGACATTAATATTTAATAAAAAAATTATATAGATAATCAAAATCAATATTATATATTTATGAACTATATTTTCATTCTTAACATAATTGTAAAAACAAAATAATTTACAAATATGCCAACTTCATTTATTTATATGAGTATAATGATAGTTATTTTAATATAAATATTAAAAAAGCAACTATTTGAATAAAATAGAAGCTCATATATTAATTCATAATTTCATTTTACGCATTAATATGCTTCACACACACACACACACACACACATGCATACACACACACAGGCACACACACACACACACACAAATATTTATTTTAAATATAAAGAATTTACAATATTTTATAAATTGTGTACAATATATAAAATTTTATTTAATTAAATTTTCAAAATCAAAAAAATTTTAAATACATTTACACACACACACACACACACAATATAATAGTTTTATGTGTAACTTTAAAAATGCATTGTGTATATATGTATATGTGTGTGTTTGTGTGGGGGTACAATAGTATATGATTGCATACAAGTATATACACACTACTTTGAAAATGTAGATACATGTGTGAATATATAGAAAAGTACAAAAAAGTGTATTGCTGATATATAATGTATAGTAATGTATATGGATGTATAAATGTGTGTGTGTGTGTAGGACAGTGTATATGAACATATATATTTATGCATATATATGTAAATATCAACATTAATTTGAGAAAAAAAATACTTGAGTACATAAATATTAACATGTTCCACAAATTCGTGAGAGCAAGAGCAAAAAGTGACATTATTGCAAGATACTACTAATCTCCCAAATATAATACTTTGCCTCAAAATTTGATCAGAGTACTACTTGCAATGATAAGGTTTATTCAATACTACATATCATTAAGTTACATTTTCATTCAATACTATAATTTGTTCAAATATAAAAATCTATCTAATAGCTTCTTCAATAACCCTTCTATCTTCGTTTTCTAGTCTTGATAAGCTACTTTCAATTTTGATTATACATTTCTTATCTAATATCTCTAGTTCAAACTATTGTAATAGTAAAATCCATCAAATTAATCTAGGCTCGACATCTTTATTTCCTATGAGATATTTGATTATAGAATATTTAGTATATACTATGACTTTGGTTCCCACTAAATATGATATTAATTTGCTAAAAGAAAAGATTGTTGATACAAGTTCTTTCTCTATAGTGTAGTAATTTAATTGGGCATTTAAGTGTGTGTTGTTATCATAGTATATGATAACTATTTATAAATATTTGTATAACTATATAAAACTCTTCATAATTTTTATTTAACTATATTTATAACTATGTAAACTATTTTATAACTATATTAATATCTATATATAACTATTTTTTAATATTATATAATATTTTATAACTATATGAGTAATTCTATGTAATTATATTTTTTACAAAATATATCATATGTATATTAATATATACTATATATAATTGTATTTTACTAAATGTATAACTTTAAAAATGTTATATATAACTATATCTTTAACTACATACATATTTATAATAATGTGTATAACTATATATATATATATATTTGTATAACTATCTAAAACTTTATATAATTATATATAACTATATTTGTATCTATGTATACATATATGTATTCATATAATTAAATATATATATGTATTCATATATTTGTATACATATATATATTTATTTATAACTTTGTATATATTTATGTATAACTACTCATAACTACTTGTATGAATATATCTATATATAATTATATGTTTAACTATATATAACTCTATTTTTAATTTTATATATTATAGGTATAAGAACATATAGAGGTTGATCTCCCTCTCTGGTGACCATCTCATGCGGTCTATTGATTACATTTCTTTATCTCGTCAGATCTCTTTACTTCCATACAACAAAGGGATTGAGATTTAGTGGAAGAAATGAGGTTTGCGTTCACAAAGTTGTTCAGCATGCTGATTGTCAACAAGGAGATGAGGATTTTGATGCTAGGTCTTGATACTGGCGGTAAGACAATAATTCTGTATTAGTTAAAGATTGGTGAAATTGTCACCACAATTCCTACTTTTGTCTTCAATATAGAGACTATTGAATACAAAATTATCAATTTCACTGTGTGGGATGTTGGGGGTCAAGACAAGATTCACCCTTTCTGGAGGGATTACTTCCAAAATACCCAAGGTCTCATATTTATGGTGGAAAGAAATGATAGAGATCATGTTGTTAAGCCAGAGATGAGTTGCATAGGATGCTAAATGAAGAAAAGCTTTGAGATGCAGTTTTGCTGTTGTTTGCCAATAAGCAAGATCTTCCCAATGTGATGAAAGCAGCTGAAATTACAGACAAATTAGGACTTCACTCTCTTCACCAATGCCATTGGCACAATCAAAGCACATGTGCTACCTCTGGTGAGGGCCTCTATGAGGGTCTTGATTTGCTTTCCAATTACATTGCCAGCAAGTCATAAACAATTATAGCAGGATGAGACAAACTTTGTTGACATATCTGGATGTAGAACTAATCTTTGCCTATTTTGCTTGAGTTTTGTTCTGTTATGTGGATGACATCATCTATTTCTAGGAAATTAAAATTGTATTTATATTTATATATTGTATGCATGAAATATAAGACTGCATTTACTTTGTTCTGATCTGTTGTAAGCCAAACTTGTTTGTTTTCTGTTTTGTATCTTTTTGCCTTTGGATCCCAAAGGTATAAGAACATATAACTATAAATAATTGTCTTTGACTAAATATATAACTATAAAATATTATACATAACTATATTTAAAAATATAATTAACAACATATATTTAATATACATTTTTATATATTAGTATATAAAAATGTATTTTACCATATAAATACCTATAGATATCTATATGTATACACATATAAAATTATAAAAATATATATATATATTTACATGTATAAATATAAGTATAACTATATGTGTAACTATATGTATAACCACTTGTAATTATATTTATAATTACATGTATAATAACATACAACATTATGTTTAACTATATGTGTATAATTATATATAAATATTTATAAAACTATATATAAATATTTGTATAACTATATGACACTCTATAAAATCAAATATAACTATATTTGTAACTATGTATACATATATGTAAATATATATATTTATTTATAACTCTATATATTTATGTATAACTATTTGTTTAAATATATTTAGATATAACTATATGTTTAACTTTATAAAAATATTTATAGCTATATATACTATATTTATAATAACATATACCTATAAATAATTGTATCTTATTATATGTATAACTATAAATGCTTTATAAATAACTATATTTAAATTTATAATTTACAACTTATATTTAATATACATTTGTATATATTAGTATATAAAAATGTATTTTACTATATCTATACCTATACATAACTATATGTATAAATATATAAAAGTATATGAATAAATATATATACCTAGATGAATAAATATAAGTTTAACTATACGTGTAATATATGTATAAGCAATTGTAACTATATTTATAAATACATGTATAACAACATACAATATTATGTTTAATTATGTGTATATCTATATATAAATATTTGTAAACCTAAATAAAACATTATATAATTAAATATAACTATATTTTTAACTATATATATATATATATATATATATATGTATGTATGTATGTATACATATATGTAAATCTTTTTATTTGTTTATAACTTGTATATATTTTGTATAACTAAATATAACTACTCGTATGAATATATATATATATATATATATATATATATATATATATATATATATATATGTGTGTGTGTGTGTGTGTGTGTGTTTGTGTGTGTGTGTGTGTGTGTGTGTGTGTGTGTGACTAAATGTTTAATGATATATAATTTTTTATAACTATATATATTATATGTATAATAACATATAACTATAAATAATTCTATCTTACTATATGTATAACTATAAAAACTGTATACATAACTAGATTTAAATATATAATTAACAGAATATATTTAATATACATTTTTATATATTAGTATAAAAAATGTATTTTAGTATATCCATAACTATACATAACTATATGTATAAATATATGAAATTATATGATAAAATAATTATACATACATGTATAAATATAAGTTTAACTATACATGTAGCTATATGTATAACCACATGTAACTATATTTATAATTATATGTATAAAAACATACAACATAATGTTTAACTATATATGTATAACTATATATAAATATTAGTATAACTATAAAAAACATTATATAAATAAATATAAATTTATTTTTAATTATGTATACATATATGTATACAAATATGTAAATCTACATAATTATTTATAATTTTGTATATATTTATGTATATCTACTTATAACTACATGTATGCATATATCTATATATATCTATATGCTTAACTTTATGTAACTATTTATAACTACATTTACTATATGTATACTAACATATAATAATATATTGGATAATACTAATTTTTTGCACTAACTTGAAATTAAATGAGAAAAAATAGAATATCAACAATATGTAAGCACATTGCATGAGTGTGTCTGTTGGTAAGGCTCATATGTGGTATAATACAAATAAGGGTAATACTATTAACTAATTTTATCCCTAGGGCCTCAGGCTCATATATGAACTTATGTATGACAAAAGATGTAATATTTAATATGATTTTACAGAAATTTTTTTTCTTTTATGTAATTCCTCATTCTAACACTGCATTCTCTATGGGTCTCTCTCTCCCTCTCTAATTCTTTCTATGTCACTCTCGTCCACTTTTTATTCCTATGTCACACACTCTCTCTCTTTTTATTTTGTTTCTCACTCTTCTTTATTGCTTGTTCTCTCTCTCTCTCTCTCCCTTTCTCTCCCTTTCTCTCCCTTTCTCTCCCTCTCTCTCTCCCTCCCTCTCCCTCTCTCTCCCTCTCTCTCTCCCTCTCTCTCCCTTTTTCCATTTCTCTCTCTCCCCCTCTCCCCTTTCTCTCTCTCCCCCTCTCCCCTTTCTCTCCCTCTCTCTCTCTCCCCATCTCTCCATTTCTCTGCCCCTCTCTCTCTCTCCCCACCTTCTCTCTCTCGCTCTCTCTCCCCCTTCAAACTTTAAATGTCAATCTTTTTTGCTATCCTTTCTTGTGCATTATCATATTTTGCTCCCTTTATCTAGTATTACTATGATATCTATTAATCTTTATCATGCTAAAAATTGGTTTATATATTCATGTAGATTCTGCTAATGCATTGCCTCAATATTCATGATATTTAATTTTTAAATATTCATTAGTAAGTAAATTTATTTAATTATTAGTATATTTTGAAGTAATAGAATGTTTAAATAAAATTAATGATTGAGCATTATTTTTTTGTAAATAAAACAGGGAAAAATGAGTTCAGTTCATCATTGGATATACAAATGGTTTATGAATGAAATTTTGAATAAAGATTTTTGGAGTAGGCTTGAAACTTTCATAAAATTTACATGTAGTCAATAGAGATGGATGGATGGATAAAAAATTAAGTATCAATTTAATCATTGCAAGTGTAAGAATATACCTTTTCATGATGCAAATATTATAAGATACCATTTGACAAAATATGGCTTTGTGTCAAATTATTTTGTTTGGATTTATCATGAGAAAAGTACAATGGCTCTGAACATTGACCAAAATAAGGGTATTGAATCATTTGCTTGTAGTGAAGATTCATCAAACATATCCATAGAATGATCACGGATGCTACTGGTGTTAAATTCAATATGGATTACATGAATGAACCACCTAATCTTGAATCTCATAATTTTTATGAAATGCTTAAAGCAGATAAAGAGTTGTGACCTAGTTGTAAAACACATTCGCAATTATCACTCGTGGCTCAACTTATGAGCATTAAGTCCAAAAATCATATGTCTAAGAAGTTATTTGATCAGGTGACAAAACTGATGAAAAAGATTATTCCAAATAATAATTTGATTACTAACAACTTTTTCAACACTAAGAAGTTACTACAAGGAATGGGTCTACCAGTGAAAAAAATTGATTGTTGGTTCAATGGATATATGTTATATTGGGATGGTGATAGTGATTTAATTAGTTGTAAGTTTTGTGATCATCCTTGATTAAAGAAGGTACCTTGTGCTCTAGATACGTGACAAAAATTGAAAGTTGCATTTAAGAAGATTTATTATTTTCCATTAATTCCTCGATTACAGAGACTATATGCATCGAATACTACAGAACATGATATGAGGTGACTTCTGAGCATGAGATTGAAGAATGGGTAATGCATCATCCATTAAATTCACTTGCTTGGAAGCATTTTAATTATATACATCAACATTTTGCAGCTAGTGTTGAAATGTGAGATTGAGTCTCTGCACAGATGGATTTCAGCAATTTGGGAAATTTTGACAATAGTATTCAACATGGAAAGTGATATTGACACCTTATAACTTGCCTCAATGGTTGTGTATGAAGAAGAAATATATGTTTTTTGTCAATATTAGTTCCAGGAACAAAAAATTCAAAAGACATGCTCAATGTTTTCTCATAGCCTCTTATTGCACTGTTTAATCATTTGTGGGATGTTGGCATGAATACATATGATATCTCAAAAAAGAAAAATTTTATTATGCGGGTGGGCCTTATGTGGATGATAAGTTACATTCCCGCATATTCAATGTTATCTAGCAGGAGTATTATAGGATGATTCGTATGCATGTATCGCATGACAAATTCGGATGCATTTACCATCAAATTTAGCGGTAAATAGTCATGGTTTGATAACTATCGTAAGTTTTTACCTACGAATCATCCATTTCAAAGAAATAAAACTGCATTTCGAAAAAATAAAATTGTGATGATAGTTGCACCAGCAGTTCATTTAGGAGATGATATTATGATAGAGATTCAGAGTTTGGGTTTGAAGAATATAACTGAAAAGGATACTATTAGGAGTAATGGACCAAATAGCAAAATATTTGGCTGGAGAAAACGTAGTATATTTTGGGACTTACCCTATTGGAAGTCCAATTTAATTCGTCATAACATAGATGTAATGCATAATGAAAAAAATATGTTTGACAATGTTTTAAATACTATCCTTAATGTATACGATAAAACAAAAGATACTTTAAAATCAAGACAAGAGCTGAATGATTACCTATTGGTGTCCTGAATTGAAACTGAATGAGACAACAAGTATATTCCATAAAGCTTGCCACACACTTGATAAGAAGGCAAGACAGATATTGTGTGAATGAGTTAAAAATTCAAAATTTCTTGATGGATATGTGTCAAATATAGGTAGATGCGTGGATATGAAAAATCTTAAGTTATTTGGAATAAATTGTCATGATTGTCATGTATTTATGCAAAGATTAATACTAATTGCTTTACATGAATTACTTCCCCTAAGTGTTTGGAAGGTCCTTACAGAACTTAGTTTATTTTTCAAATAGCTAACTACAGCCACAATCAAAATAGATGACATGGTGAGGCTAGGGAATGACATTCCACTTATTATTTGTAAGCTTGAACAGATATTCCCACTGAGGTTTTTTTGACTAAATAGAGCATTTGCTGGTCCAATTGGCATGTGAAGCAAGGATAGCAGGGCCAATGCAATATAGGTGTGTGTATCCTTTTGAGAGGTAAATACATATAATTTGTTGTGTTTTATTATTTCATACATAAAGTAATATTATAATTTAATATAATTGAAAACTAACATTTGTGGTTGTAGGTATCTTCGTAAGTTGGAATTGAATGTTAGAAACAAGGCAAAAGTTGAAGGTTCAATTTGCAATGCATATTTAGTAGAAGAATCATCATCATTTTGTTCTTATTATTTTGAGGATACTGTCAATACAAAGAATAGAAATGTGCCTCAGAATGATGAAAGTCATGTGATGGTAGAAGATAATTCTATGGACAGACTATCTATCTTCAAGCACCCTGGAAAAGTATTTGGGAGAGCAATGAAAAGATGTATGACAAATGAAGAGTACAAAGTAACCTAGAGCTATATTTTACTTATTTCTGAGTAGGATGCACCATATATTGAGTATATATACCCAAAATAGTTGCAGGTTTAATCATAGTTTAATTTTATCTTTAATAGGAATTATTAAAAATTGATATACATTTTCTCTCTCTTTTTATATTTGTGCAGTATTTATGTTGAGGAATTAAAATATAGGCAACCTGCAATTTCTAGCAATGATGTCAATTATATGCTAGAAAGTAAATTTGCAAATTGGTTCAAAAATTATGTGAGAATTATTAAGTTTTAAATTTTTGGATTATTTAATTTATTAGTATCTTTTATTTGTTAATATCATTTTTCTAATTTATGTCATAGGCATTAGATACTTCAAATGGAGATTCAAATATTTTCATTCAGAATCTAAGTAAATGACATTTTAGTTACGTGACTAACTATTCTGGGTATTTTGTTAATGGATATAAATTTCACATTGATGGGCATAGTTCTTCTAAAATAAAAATGAATATTGGTGTTTGCATTAAAGGCATAGGTTTTAGTTTAAATGAGATTGATTATTATGGTCAACTCAACGAAGTTTTTGAGTTGGAGTATCCTGGACTCGAAAATAATAAGATTGTATTATTTAAGTGCGAGTGGTTTGATCCTAGATGAAATGTGGGCACAAAGATTCATTCAAATTATAAACTAGTTGATGTTAACCATAAATGTAGATATAATCAATATGAGTTATTTATTATGGCAGTTCAAGCCGCTCAAGTATATTATTGTACATATCTAAGTTTATCTCATGATTAGAGCGATTGGTGGGTGATTTGAAAAATCAAAGCTCAATCAAATTTTGAAGAACCAACATATCAACAAAGAAGTACAGACTTAGATATTGCACTGACATTCCAGAAAGATGACATAAATAATATTCAGCCTATGCATGTAGATGAAGATCTTGAAAATTTATGTGACTTAAATGGTGGCCTAATAGTAATTGAAGATGAAGATTTTCTATCTAAAGATGAGTTCGAACTTCTATCAGAATCAGACGAAATATCAGAAGATCCATTGGAGGATGATAGTGATGCCGATAATTAAATTGTTATAATTTTATTATAATATTAAACAATCAAAGACTTTCTATATTTTGTTGAAATCTATCGGTGTGTTTTATTATACAATGCATGCTTGTTCACAATATCCAGACTAACATCAAAATCACCATCTTCATTTCTATCACCATCACCATCATTGAGACCTCTACTATCACTTTTAATAGATATAAGCCCCCCACCCATTATGCTTCCTACACACACTTTTGATCCATCTCTATCTTCTACACCACATTTTACATTGATAGTTCCCCCATTTACAAAACCAATGATATCATCAAATACTGTGCCTTCCTCTGTAGTTATTACAAAGTTAGTAATTGAGAATGTGGTAGGGAGGTAATAGAAAAATGTAAAAATGACTTGAAAAAAAATTTTGATGTTACTGTCAAGGGTTTTTTAATATCCTTATGATTTATTTGTTTTCAATGTTATTTTTTTACTTGTACAGTTTTATTCTATCGCACAAGTGTTTGACTATAATTACAAAGTCTTTCAAGAAAATGAGTGATTCTAAAGCATTCTTCTAGAAGAAAGGTTCTGGATCGAGAAAATAGTTCTTTTTTAAAGTCTTTTAGGTAAAAATTACAAAACAAAAGCATTGAAAAATAAGTATCTAATTACTTAACTATTATGTTAGTTATTATTCAAGCAATAAATAATTTTGTTCTTATTATTTTAATATAAATTCTTTTATGATTTTTCTATATATAGAATCAATGCACATGGATGCCCAAATTTGACGGAAAGATAAAGTCATTATGAGAGATCAAAGCTACTCAATGGTATTTTGATTTTGTTTATAGATTGAAGAATATGAAAGAAAGGCTTGATTTTATATCCGAGGATGATTGGCCCGAGTGGCTTAAGTATTGGGAGGAGCCAGATGTGAAGAAAAAATCAGATATTGCTAGTAAAAATTGATGAAGTGAGGTAGTTGGACAAGATACATGAATCTCTCGACAGACAGGATGGTCAAAGTCGAGCATTGATCACACTCGAGATTTGGTACAATTTTAAAATTTTGAACATTTATATATTTATAGGTTGTCCTAATAGTCCAATAAATCAAATCTCTGCATGGTTTTATTAATTTTGCTAACTTTTTTGATCATTTGTTTTTTTTATGACTTAAAAAATATATATTCTAGGCTGGTGAATTGGGTTGAGATCCCAATTTTTATGAGATTTTCAAGAAGATTCATATGAAGAAAGTGAATGGTCAGTTTGTTGACAACAAGTCTTAGATGATTGATCTAAGAATTTATCAAATTAATAATATTTTATAATACTACATAACATTTTGAAAATTGGTTGGGATGCAAAATATTTATTCTATTTTATGTATATCTAGAAGAGTGTTTTTCTCTATTTTATCCTAGGAACTAATGGAGAAACGTGTGACAACTCATAAACAAGTTTAGGATTTTATGAATTTTCAACCAATTGAGTATGATCCTATTTATTTGGAAACCATAGGAGGTTGTAAGAAGTAGCGAGTGTACGTCATCGACTCAAAGGGAGTGCCTTTTTGTTGTAGCAGTTGTGCTTCTAATTTATCTGTCTCATCAAGGTGGATGAGGCAGTCGAACAAAAAGCAATAGAAACAAATGAACATATTGTAGTTATGGAGATCGAAATGAAAAAGTTAGATGAGCAGATATCTTATTTGAAGGAAGAAATATATGAAATTAAAGAACAGAAGGATGACAGTATACTAATTTGAAGGAAGAAATATATGAAATTAAAGAACAGAAGGATGACAGTATACTAATTTGAAAGAAGAAATGCAGAAAATGAAAGAAGAGAAGGAGGAGCAGATTACTTATTTGATGGAAGAAATGCAAGAAATTAAAGAAATAAATGATGAGATGAAAGAAATAGAGAATGTAATGCAATAGCAAATGTCTTATATGGAGTCATAGTTAGCAGCATTGATGCAACATATAGTCTTTCGAGATCCAGCTGCGAAATCTCACAGGAGAGGCTAGCACAAAATTCCTTACAAATTATGAGGATGATTTCGTATGAGAATTATTTTTGAATAGTTATTGATTTTTGTCTGTGTAGCAAAACATGATTAGATTTTTTTGTAGGTTTCATTTTTTTTATTCTAGTTTTGTTATTTGCTTTTCCGAGTAACCTAATAAAGATTCAAAGCATTTAGACATTGTCACGGTCCTTCCAATGCATGGGTCTCATATTTACTAATTTCAACTTGATCAAAATGCGGCCAAGCTTGTATTATCTTCATTATTCCTAAAATATGTTATTTTTGCACTCTCTTTTTCTCTAAATATCATTGCTGGACATCTTTTAGATTTTTGTCTGAAACTGTATGACTATCAACTTTAATTTGTGTTTATTCATGTCTATAATAATTATTTTTATATATCTATAAATATGTTTGTGTGTCCCCAAATTTTTTGGGTAGAGTTTTAGCATATTATACATATGTAAAAGCCTTGGCTGGTCCTCAATGGTGTTGGTAACAACCCCTTTGCTTCAGAAGCTGTGAGATGAACCAAAAAATTAATTCCATGCAAAAACATGTTTGTTCTTGACACTCTTATTTCGTACAGATATGCGTCGTCGCAGTTTTGATCTACAAGTACTTGTTATCAGTTATTGGTTTATAAATATAGTATGTTATGCTCCAAGTGTAGGTGTAATAATGTTCTCTATCTGCGTGGTGTACCAGAGAAAAGCAAAACTAGAATTGATGATTATGCCTGTGAGACCTTTATGCGTGATTTTTAACTCCTATATTATTTTCTTCTGTTATTTTGATGGTATGTGTATTTGCATGAAAGTACAAGTGTGTATGATCTAAGCCTATGTGATTATATATACGTACATATAATACTATAGTATGTAAGTACATATATACTTGGTATAAATGTACATATATACTGGGTATATATCTACGTATATACTAAGTATATAAGTACGTATATACCGAGTATATATGTTCATATATACTGAGTATATTTGTAGGTATATACTCAATATATATGTTTGTATATACTGAGTATATTTGTATGTATATACTCAGTTTATATATACATATATACTGTAGTATATTTATATGTATATACTCAGTATATATGTACTTTTATACTTTAGTATATATGTATTTATATAATTGGTATATACATATGTTTATACTATAGTATATACGTACATAGATACCGAGTGTATACATAAGTGAGTGTATATATTTATATGTAGACATATATATATTATCATACGTATATACCCATTTACACATAGACACACTTTTGAATATATAATTGCTCGGGCTGGACTAGTCATCATCGTGCATTGCTTACTAATGTAGGAAATAAAAGCCATGGATATTAGACTTTTTCTAAAGCTGTGAGATGAAAATATTTCTAGTCTAGGCTAGCCAGGCAAATAGAGGTTGCTCTTAAAAATTTTAGTAATTATATTGATATGCAATTATCACATGGTACAAAGCGAATGATCGAGTAAATAATTTTTTTTTTGCTCTAGGTTCTACACTGATTGGTTCTAATTGATCAAGGTCTTATAATGATTATGATGATGATGCTTGTGTAGTGTAGTGTAATTTTGGTCCAGGAGGAATATAGGGTCCTATTTTGGGAGAAGTAGCTCGCCACCTCATTAAAAACTCGCTCAATCTCAAGTTCATCAGTCGAGCATCATTACTTGCCCTACTTTTATTATCAACAGCGACAGCAGCAGCAGCAGCGACAGTAGTGGCAACACCAGCAGCAACGACAACTACTACTACAGCGACATCACCGACAGTAGCGGTAGTCATGGTAGTGGCGGCGGTGACAGTGGCAGCAGCGGTGGTAGAAGTGGTAGCAGCCACGGCGGTGGGTGTGACAGTGGTGGCCACTACAGCAGCAACAGCAGCAATTACAAAAAATGTAGTATATACATACTTATATACTTTGTATATGAGTACTTATAATACTACTGTATTTTATGTACATATATATTGAGTATATATGTTCTCAGTATATATGTGCACATAATACTTTAGTTTATATATAGAAATATAGCAATAATATTTGTACGAGTGAAATGCTAGTATATATCTAAAAATATACTGTAGTATTATATATTTATCAAAACATGGTTTTTATTTATTTATTTTGATTTGATTGAGCAGTTTAAATTTTTTATAGATATGGTACCTCATTGTTCCCCAGACGAAGCTTGTATAAGTGAGGAGATTTTTCACTAGAGATGACGCATCGTGACTCAGATAGCTTTGTTGAGGCAGAAATTTTGTGATCAGAGGAGTAGAGGCAGAGAACACAACGTCAATGCATGGATAGATTATGCTTTATGCACTGTCGGTAGATACATTGGTGAATAAGATGAAATAAAATTTTGTTATTTTTTTTAATAATGTAAAATATAGTAGTAGAATAAGTTATTAAATGATTTTTTTTATAATTATAACTTATATTTTATAGTTCTATTTTTATTCAATTTAATATAAAAATATTAAATTATTTAATTAAATTTTTGTTGAAGCTATATGCCTATCACCTTTAATTTGTGTTTGTTCATGTATATAATAATTATTTTTATATATCTGTGAATATGTTTGTGTGTCCTCGAATTCTTTGGGTAGAGCTTTACCCTATTATAGGTATGTAAAAGCCTTGGTTAGTCCTCCATGGTGCTGGGAACACCACCTTAATTTCTAAAGCTGTGAGATGAACCAAAAAAATTAATTCCACGCAAACCCAGGTTTGTTCTTGACACTCTTATTTTTTCAGATATGCAGCATCATAGTTCTTATCTATGACTGCTTATTATCAGTTATTGGTTTGTAAATGTATTATGTTATGCTCCATGTGCAGGCGCAACAATGTTTTCTATCTGCATGGAGTACCAGAGGAAAAAGAACTAGAAATGCTGACCATGATTGAAAGACCTATATGCGTGCTTTTTAAGTCATATATGATTTTTTTATGTTGTCTTTGATGGCATGTGTATTTGCATGAAAGTACAAGTGTGTGTATCATCCAAGGCTATGTGATTATATATACGTAAATATTATCCTATATTATGTACATACATATATAATTGGTATAAATGTACGTATATATTGAGTATATATCTATGTATATACTGAGTATATAAGTACGTATATAACAAGTATATATGTACGTATATACTGAGTATATTTGTATGCATATACTCAGTATATATGTATGTATATACTGAGTATATTTGTGCGTATATACTAAGTATATACATACGTATATACTATAGTATATACTTAGTATATACTCGGTATATACCAACTTTTATACTATAGTATATACATACGTATATACCGAGGATATACATAAGTGGCTGCATATATTTATTTGTAGACATGTATATATTATCATACGTACGCACCCAATTATACACATACACACTTTTGAATATATAATTGCTCATGCCGGTCTGGTCATCATCGTGCATTGCTCGCTAATGTAGGTAATAAAAGACATGGATATTAGACTTTTCCTAAAGATGTGGGATGAATTTATTTCTGGTCCAGGGCAACCAGGCAGATAGCGGTTGGTCTTAAAAATCATCTTAATTGTATTGATATGCAATTATCACATGGTACAAAGCAAACGTATGAGTAAATAATTTTTTTTGCTCTAGGCTCTACAATGATGATGATGATGATGCTCGTGTAGTCTTGTGTAATTCTAGTATAGGAGGAATATCGGGTCCTATTTTGGTAGTCGCATCTCACTGCCTCATAGAATTCTCGCTCAATCTCAAGTTCATTAGTTGAGCATCATCGCCCACCCTACTTTTATTATCAGTAATGGTAGCGACGGTAGTGGTGGTAGCGACGGCAGTGGCAACAACTGTGGCAGGGGCAGTGGTGGTTGTGGCGACGTCATCGGTGGTGGTGGCAATGGTAGCGGTGGCAGCGGTAGTAGTGGCAGCAGCTGCGATGGCAGTAATAGTGGCAGCGACAGCGAAAGTAATGGCAGGAGCGGTAGCGGCAATGACAGCAGTAGCAACAACAACAAATGTTGTCTATATGTACGTATATACTCAGTATATACATACTTATAATACTACAGTATTTTATGTACATATATACTGAGTATATATGTACTCATAAATATGTGCATATAATACTTTAGTTTATATATACAAATATAGCAATAATATATGTATGAGTGAAATGCTAGTATATATGTAAAAATATACTGCAAAATTATATATTTATCAAAACTTAACTTTTTTTTATTTATTTTGATTTGATTGAGTGATTTAATTTTTTTACAAATAAGGTACTGCATTGTTCCCCAGACGAAGCTTGTATAAGTGAATGGATTTTTCACAAGACATGATGTACCATGACTCGGACAACTTTGTCACAGCAAAAAGTTGGTGATCAGAGGAGAAGAGACAGAGAATGCAATGTCAATGCATGGATAGATTATACTTTATGCACTATCAGTAGATACATTGATGAATAATATATAATAAGATTTTGTTATTTTTTTGTTTTAATTAAGTATAAAATTGTATTATAATAACTTATTAAATAATTTTTTTATTTATAAATTATCATTTATAATTTCTATTTTTATTCAATTTTATATAAAAATATAAAATTATTTAATTAAAACATATTAAAATAAATTAAATTCTAAAAATAGTTTTAAAATTAAAATATCTAGGTACAATTCCCTAGCTAATTTAGCAAGGGAATTTTCCCTTGCTAATTTAGCAAGGGAAATCTTTATTTTAGCAAATGATTTTTTCTATCCCTAAATTTATTTTACTAGGAACTATTTCCATCGCTAATATTTAGTGTTGAGCAATTTAATTAGGGAAAGCTTCAGTTGTTAAATCTGTTTAGCGATGGAAACTCTCATTTAGCTTGGTAATATTGCTAGGGAAATTATTTTTTCTAGCTAGGAATTTTTCCGTCGCAAAATTATTAGCTAGGAACACTTTCCCTCGAAAAATTTTAGCGATGAGCACTATAGATTAGGAATAGTTCCATCATTAATCCGTCACTATATCCGATTTGAGGATAGAAAATGCCCATTTAGCTAGGGAATTGTCCGTAGCTATATTAGATTGTTCTTGATATTATATTTCTATCTTCTATCTATCTATATGGTTATCTAACTATCTATCAGTCCATCATTATATTTATCTATCTATCTATTTATATATATATCTATCTATGCATCTGTCTAATAATTTATATATCTATCAATCTATATGTCTGTCTTTTTATCTATCTATCTATATGTCTATCTAATTATATTTTTTTCTATCTGTCTGTCTGTCTATCAATGTGCCTATCAATTTGCCTATCAATCAATCTATCAATCTGTCTATAATATTTGTATCTATCAGTATATCTATCTTTTTTTCTATATATCTATCTATCTCTTTAACTGTCAATCTTTTTGTCTATCTTTCTGTCAATCTTTCTGTTTATCTTTATGTCTATCTATCTATATATATTTCTATCTATCTATATATTTATCTATATGTTGATATATCTATCTATCTGTCAGTCTATTTATCTGTCTATCTATCTATTTGTCTATCTATCGATCTATCTATATATCTATCTGTCTATAGATTTGCCTATCTATCTGTCTATCTATATGTCTTTCTCACTATATATCTATCTGTCTATTTAATTATATTTCAAAATCTCTATTTATTTATCTATGTTTATATTTTTTGTCTATCTATTTCTATAACTTTCTGTTTATCAATCTATTGATCTATCATCCTATCAACTAGTATTTTATCTTTATATCTATTTATCTTTTTATCTATCTATCTTCCTATTTATTTGTCAATATATCAATCTATATGTCTTACTATTAGTCTTTCTATTTGACTTTCTATTTGTTTATCTGTCTATCTCTCTACATGTTTGTCTATCTATCTATTTGTCTATTAATTTTTTTATGTATCTATATATCTGTCTATGTGTTTTTCAATCAATCAATCTATCTATCTATATTTTAACCTATCATTCTATCTATCTATCTATCTGTATATCTATTTGTCTAGATATCAGTCATTCTATCTATCTATCTATCTATTTTTTGATATATCTAACTATATCTTTATTTGTCTATCGATCGATCTATCTATTTTCTATCAATTTATCTATATAATTACATATCTATCTAATTGTTTATCTATCAATCTATTTATCTATCTATCAATCTTTTTATCTATTCATTTGTCTATCAATTTGTCTATCAATTTGTCTATTTATCAATTAATCTATTTGTCTATCTATCTATGTTTTTATATATCTATCTATTTTTTTATCTATCTATCTATTTATATTTTATCCATCTGTCTATCTATCTATCTATATGTCTATCTAATAATCTTTTGATCTATCTATTTTTCTATCTGTCTACCTTTCTGTCTATCTATCTATCAATTTATGTATCTATCAGTCTATGAATTTGTATATCTATCATTCTATCAATCTGTCTATTAATATATCTATATCCATCTATCTATTTGTATATATATCTATATAACTATATCTCTAACTATCTATCTATTTGTATATCTATTTATTTGTATATCTATCTAACTATTTATCTACCTATCAATCTATCTAGCTATCTATCTATATATCAGTCTATCTATCTATCTATTAGACTATCTATCTATCTATTTATCTATCTATTTATCTATCTATCTATCTGTCGATCTATCTTTCTAATAATCCATGTATCTATCTTTTTCTATATCTATCTATCTATCTATCTATATATCTATATATTTGTCTATTTATTTTTTGTCTATCTATCTTTATTTTTGTCTATATATCTATGTATATGTCTATCAATTTGCTTTTATATTTTCGATTTACATGTCTTTCTATAAGTATATCTATCTATCTATCAAAGTTTAAAAATATTTGTCTATATGTATGTTTATCAACCTTTCTATCAATCTGTCAATCATTCTTTCTATCTATATGTATATCTATTTATCTATTTGTATACTATCTATTTTTCTTTCTGTCAATATATCTATTTGTGTGTATATCTATCTATCTATTTTTCAATCTATCCATCTATCTACCATTCTATTTATCTATTTGTCTATCAATCTATTTGACAATTTTCCAATTTGTCTATCAATGATATATCTAACAATCTATATGTCTATATGTATTTGTGGTTATCTATCTATTTATGTATCTACTTATCTTTTTATTTATTTATATTTTATATATCTATGTGTCAATCTATCAATCTATATGTCTATTTGTATATGTATCAATCATTCTATCTATCTATCCATCTGTCCATCTAGCTATTTGTCAATTAGTATATCTTTCAATATTCTTTTTTGTCAATCTATCTCTCTATTTGACTATCTATTTTTCTATCTATCTAACTATCAAATTATCTTTCTATATATCCTTCTATCAGTCTATCTATATATCTACATATATGTTAAACTATCTATCTGTTTATTTATCCATCTGTCTATCTATCTATCTATCTATCTATCACTCTGTCTATTTATCTTTCTATTTGTATATATCTCTTTCTATTTATATGTTTATTTGGCTATCTATGTATTAGTCTATATGTCTATGTCTATATTTATATGTATCTATTTATGTATCTATCTATTTGTATATCTATCTATCTATCTATATGTCTACCTTTATATTTATGATCTATATATATTTCTATCTACCTATATGTCTATCTATCTATGTATCTAACTATCTATTTATCTAACTATCAAACTCTCTATCTATATGTGTATATATCTATTTATCTATCAATCGGTGTAACTATATATATATATATATATATATATATATATATATATATATATATATATATATATATCTATCAATATTTTTATCAATCTTTCTAGTGATCAATCTGTTATCTATCTATCAATCTGTCAATCATTGAATTTATCTATCTATATATTTATTTTTTATCTATCTATCTATCTGTCTGTCTGTCTAACTATCTATATCTATCTATCTTTTTGTCTATCTATCTTGCTATCTATATATCTATCTGCCTATGAAAATGTCTTCAAAACTATCATTTTATCTTTCTCCATATCTATCTATCTTACAATATGTCTATCTAACTTTCTATCTATCTATCAATCTGTCTCTCTCTATTTATCTATTATCTTTATAACTATATGTCTTTTTGTCTACCTATTTATTTTATTGTCTATCTATCTATTCGTCTGTATATTTTTTAGTCTATATATTTGTCTTTTTGTCATTTTGTAAATCTGTCTATATGCCTATCTATATGTCTATTGGTCTGTTTGAATGTGTGTGTGTGTGTGTGTGTGTATATTTCTATCAATCTATCTATATGTTCTAACTTTATATCTATCTATTTATCAATCAACCAATCTTTCTCTCTATATATTTTTCGATCTATCTATCTATCTATCTATCTAGTTATTTATCTATCTTTCCAGCTATTTATCTATCTTTCTTTCTTTCTATTTGACTATGTACCGATCTATCTTTCTATTTGTCTGTCTAAATGTCTATCTTTATGTGTGTATAGATATCTATCTAACAGTTTGTTTATCAATCTGTTTCTTTATTTTTCTATCTATTTATGTATCTATTTAATTATCTATCTATCTATATATATATATGCTTATCTATATGTCTATATATCTGTCAATCTATCTACCTATCTATGTATCTATCAAGCTGTATCTAGCTTTCTATCTATCTGTCTGTCTATCTATTTTTTTATCTCTATCTATTTGCCTATTTATCTTTCTACTATCTATATATCTATATGCATTTCTTTCTCTCCATCAATCTATTGATCAATCTGTCTATCTATTTATGTATGTGTCTATCTATCTATAATTCTATTTGTTTATCTATCTATCCAACTATCTTTCTGTTTAACAATATATATATCTATCTATTTATCTATCTATTTGTCTGTCTATTTATCTAACTATCTATCTGTCTATTTATCTATATATATATATATATATATTTGTTTATCTATTTGTATATCTATTTGTATATCTATTTGTATATCTATTTGTCTATTTGTCTTCCTATATGTCTGTCTAACTATATGTCTGTCATTTTGCCTATTTATCTAACTGTCTATCTATTTGTCTGTCTATCTATATATCTACCAATCTATCTATCTATCTATATTTTTTCTATTTGTATTTCAATAAGTCTATATATTTATCTCTCATTCTTTCTAGTTGTCATTCTTTCTATCTATCAATCTATCTTTTTATCTTTCTCTCTATCTATTTGCCTATCTATCTTTTCTCTCTATCTTTTTTCCTATCTATCTATATATCTATCTAGATTTCAGTTTATATATATGTCTATCTATCTAACTATATTTATATCAATCTATTTGTTTATCTATCTATTTGTCTATCTGTGTATCAGTCTATCTATATGTCTATCTATCTCTGTATCTTTTTGTCTATTTATAATTCTATCTAATTTCCATTCCACCTGTCTATATATCAGTCTATCAATCTATGCATCAATTTGTCTTTCAATCTATCGATTAATATGACTATCAATCTATCTATCTATTTGAGTAATTATCAATCAATCAATCAATTAATCCAGGTGTCTATCTATCTATATATCAACCACTCAATTTAACTATCTATATTTCTATCAATTTGTCTTTCAATCTCTCTATTAATCAGTCTATCAATCTATAAATCAATATGTCGATCAAAAATTATATCTATCTATATTTATATCTATCTCTTTATCTATCGTACAATTTCTCTTTATATCTATCTGTCTATATATATGTCTATCTATCTATTTGTATATCTATCTAACTATCTATCTGTCTAACTATGTATCATCTATCTAACTTTCTATATATATATATATATATATTTCTATTAATCAATCAATCTATCTATCTATGTATCAATCTATTTATTAATTTGACTATCAATATGTCGATCAAATTGTCTTTCAATCAATCTATCTATCTATCTTTATTTCTATCGGTCTATTAATTTATCAATCAATCAATCTATCTATCTATCTATCATTTTATCAATATATCTATCAATTTGTCTATGAATCTATCTATCAATCTTTTTTTAATCTTTATATTAATCTATCTATCAATCAGTATATCTTTCTATCTTTCTATCTGTTAAACTATATGTCAATCTATGTGTCTTTATATCTTTATTTCTATTTATCTGTCATTTTTTATGTATATATTTATCTAACATTCTATCTATCTCTCTATCTATTTTTCTATCTAATTGTATATTAATCTGCCTATTAATCTATTTATCAATCAATCCATCAATGTGTTTATAAATCTATCTAACACTCGTGAATCAATTTGTCTATTATTTTGTCTACAAATCAATCTATTTATCTGTCTATTTATATATCTATATATCTATTTATATATTCATCTATCTATCTTTCTATTTATCTATATCTCTATTTGTTTATCTATTTGTCTTTCTATCTGTCTATTTATCTATCTATCTATCTATCTATTTATCTATCAATTTTTTATCAATATGTCTATCTATTGGTCTATACATTTATCTGATCAAAGTATCAATCAAACAATTCATCTATGTGGCTATCTAGCTATTTGTCTATCTATCTATCTACTAGTTTAATATCTATTTATCTAATTAACTATCTCTCTATCTATTTGTATATCTATCTATTTATCTATCTATCTGTATATATATCTATTTATATATTTGTTTATCTATTTATTTATCTGTCTCTCTATCTATTTATATATATAGATAGATAGACAGAAAGATGGGTAGATTAATAGACTAATAGACATATAGATATAGTTATAAAGATAGATATTCAAATTGATCAATGGAAAGATAGGTAGGTAGATAGATAGATAACATATAGTTA